>KK120932.1:57925-69082 GCA_000611955.2 Stegodyphus mimosarum
TTAATAATGAGACCAAGTGTGATTACAGAATCTCCACGCGTCTTGGACGGTTCTTGCTCAGGTATTAGATAGAGGGTTTTTCCTTGGAAAAAGAGATTGAACAACGTGGTGGAGAGCCTACAACGAACTTCTCATTCTAAACCTAAAGTTATGACTGACACTCTCCTTGTTACAGTAATTAGGGTTAGCTGGTCTGGACTTTGGGGTTGTACTGTCCAGGATGAGTACAGTCTTTAATAAGAGCGATATCATTTAAACATTTGAGGTGATTTGTTTATACTTTGCTGCATACTGGTTTTCATTTATATATTTCTTAATTTAGATAATTTTTTATTATAATTTTATATTTATTTTTGGTGTAATTTTAAATAGATTTTAATTTATGGTCACTTGTTGTATTCGTATATGTTTGTAACTATGAAGCCATGGAAATTTTACTGCAGTGATCCAGTAATTTTCGAACCAATATGTTTCTTATGTTAAAGTAAATTTACAGTAATAACTGCTTTTGGTCCTTCAGAAATGTTTAGCTGATGTCGTTATTTGTAAAATGTGTTTATGCATGATATTACGACAAAAGTTCAAAATTTCTTCAAGAATTTACCATTTATTCTGATGTATTAGAGGGTTTGGACCATTTGTTCTGATGTATTAGATAGAGGCTAACACGAAACAATAGCAAGAAACCCAACCTCTAAAAGTTAATGAATGTTTAATTTCAAATAAAACTGCTCCAAAAAAAGAAAGAACCAATTAAAAATATTAGTTGACAGTAAGCGGCATATGAAAAGTTTATTAGATGAAATTAACCACTCTCTGCACTGTTTTTTAGAAATACACTAAGAAATATATTTTATTACTTTTGATCTTCTACGGCATTCTCTCCCTCCTTTCTGCATGCCTTCGTGGTGTAAGGGTAGCACACTCGGCGCGTATGCGAGAGGTCCAGGTTCGAGTCCTGGTAAGAGCATTGCTCATTTTTCATGTACTCCTACTTCAAAAAACCTAATGTCTCTACAATGTGAGTGATCTCATGAGTAACTGGTGCGAAAATCCGCTCAGAGTGTAACAGAAGAGGTACTCTTTAGTTTGTAGAGTCATTAGGTTATACTAAAGCAGGAGATGTGAAATGTCTTAGGCAGGACTCGAACTTGGCCCTCTCGAATACGCGCGCAGTATGCTTCCAAGTACACTAGGAAGGCATACTGGAAGAAAATATCTCATATACTTCCCATTTTAAAAGGCGACTGGGGATTAGGGAACTGAACCGCCAAATCCTGGTGGTGACGAATTATTGTTCATCACCTTTTAGCTCGGGCGGCACTGTAGAGTCATTCGGGTTTTTAAACAGGTGACGTTGAAAATGAGCAATGCTTTTGTTGGGACTTGAACCTGGACCTCTAGAATAGAGGGAGCTATCCTTGCACCACGAAGACATGGTGGAAGGAGCGCGAAAATGTCTTATAAGTTTCTAAAATAAAATCACTTTTCTATGTCTGAGACCCAAAATATAGAATTTTTGGCACCATATTTATTAGCAGTAGTATGAGTAACAGTAGTGGCTTTTTCATAGTAATCACATGGATAATATGGATATATAATCACATGGATATATAATGCCATCCAGTGTGATTCATTCTCCTCTGTAGTCATCATACCAAGAGAAAAAAAAAGTTATTGAGAACAGCAGTGTCAATGATTGATGGATGGATTACTACATATCAAGCAAATGTAAAGTTATCAGCAATTACATGTAGCACCAAAATACAAAGTCTTCCCTTTAAACAATATTTCAAAATCAAAATGCATACAATTCTCTAGTGTAAGGTACACGGCGCAAAAAAATAAATAAAAAGGGGGGACAGTTCTATTTCTCCCGTTCTACTGGGCCGATTGAAGAAATCCAAATTGCGTTTTTCATGATTCGAAAGCGCGACTTAGGATATGTATTAGATTTATATATAGCATTGTTCTAATATAGGCATTTTGACACAAAATCGAACTTTTTCTGAAATGACATTCCACTTTTTTTTCCATATTTCGATTATGTCTAAATATTAAATTTTATAAAATTTGGTGCGAAATTTACGAAAAAAATTCAAAAATTTAATTCGGCGAATTTTTTTCAGTTTGCGCCAAGAATAATTCACTTCGCGAACTTTTAATACGTGGCAACCTATTTTCCTATCCCTTCCATTGTAATGGAGCGGAAAAAAAGTCACATCTTTCCTACCTTTTTTACATAGTGCATCAGCGAAAAAAAAGTCACATCGTTCTTCTTTGAAATAATTTCAGCAAAGTGCGTAAACCACATTAGATGTTATTATCGCTTTCAACAAATATGCCAAATATGAAAACGCGCCAAATATTAATTTAAAAATTTTTGAATAAAAAACTCTAATTTTTTGTAGGTATACTTAGAAATACATCTACTTCAAGTTGACAGCAAAACTTTTATAGGTTATAATTCAAAATTTTTTTTGAAAAATTTATAAAAATTATTTAAAAATGCAAATTTTAAAAATAAATCATAAAAAATGGGTGAATTTTGTTTGGAGTGAACCTAAATTTGTTATTACCTAAATTAAATTTTTTAAACTGTGAAAGAAGGAACCAAGTAAATGTAATAAAAAAGAGATAGTAATAAATACATGTCAAATTGAATTACTACTGAGAGGCTAAAATTCTGAGAGCTAATTTTTTAAAAACTACTCGTGCGATTATTACAAAATTTGACAGTTTGGCATCATTTGAGTCGTAGAATCGAAATATGGAAAAAAATTGGCATGTCATTTCAGAAAAAGTCCGATTTTGTGTCAAATTACCCATATTAGAACAAAGCTATATATAAATCTAATATATATCCTAAGTCGTGCTTTCGAGACACGGAAAACGCAATTTGAATTTCGTCAATCGGGCGAGTAGAACGGAAGATATAGAACTTTTTTTTTTTTTTTCCCCGCAGTTTACCATAAAATGTGCCGTTTAGATTTCACATGCATTCAGATGTGATTTATCGTATGTTATTTCGTATTTTGGGGAACACAAGTATTTTCAAGGGGTCTAGGACATTTCGTCGTCGCTGTTTCTCCATCAAGACGTTTCGCCATCAAGACAAATTTTTCTTTACATGACTGTACTATATCTTGCCGTATTATACTTGTATTAAATTTATTTGGTTTAATAATTCTGTTTACCTTTTGTATGCGTAATAAAGGTCGCTTATATATAATTATTTACAAATATGAAATATAAAGAAATTACACATAGTTAGAAAATTATGGTAGTATCAAAGAGAACTGAGGCTAAACTTCTGATGTAACTGTAGAGACATTAAGTTATTACGAAGCAGGAGACATGAAAAATGAGCAACGCCTTCGCCGGGAAACGAACCACGGACCTCTCGGTTACGCGTCGAGCATGCAGATCACTACACCACGAAGGCATGCGAAGAAGGCGGGAGAAATACCTTATATACTTCCCCTTTTAAAGGGCGACTGGGGTTTCGGGGACCCAATAGCCAAATCGCGGTGGACAGAATCATCATCCACCCCTTTTTAGTTCGGGCGCCAGTGTAGAGACATTAGGTTATTTCGAAACAGGAGAGATGAAAAATAAGCAATGCTCTCACCGTGGCTCGAACCACTGACCTCTTGAACACGCGGCAAGCATGCAGACCACTACACCACGAAGGCATGCGAAGAAGGCGGGGGAAATACCTTATATAACAGAAGTTATATTATCGGTTTTAAAATTATTCGGGTACAATATTTACATGATCCGTCAAAACCATTCATGCAAGCAAGAAATTCACAATGTTTTTATTGTAACACTAGTATATGCATACAACATATCTAACTATCCCACTGAGGAAACTCTTCCAAATAAATTGTTTGTATATCATTACAAACAATACATTAATAAAGGCATTTTCTTATCAATTGAACTAATTTAATTATTCATGAGGATGATATAAGAACGGAATATACTACGTCATTTAGCATGACTTAATACAATACGCAGTTTAAGTGGTAGAAAAATATCGTTTCATCAGAAAATGCTTCGTTAAATTATTTATAGCAGCGAAAATAGAACACAAATGCATATATCTGCAATTTCTTTAATGCTTACTTTAAAAGAAGCCATAAACAAATAACGCGAAGAATAGATTTCGAAAACATACCTCTTATGGATCTGCCAAGTTCTTAGCAAAAATGAATTTAATTATTAGCGAAACCAAACAACTTACCAAGATACATTTAGGAGAACACACACGTCATTATGATCATAATCGCGAATGCCTGCAACGAGTACAATGACACGCGAAAATAATGAAACCGAGATACGAAAATTACGGATATTTATTTTAGGCATTATATCAATTACAACTTACTAGAGACGAATCCGTTAATTTAACATTTAAATTACTTGAATACCCGCGGGCTTTGAAGTAATTGGCTAGGAAACAAACCCATACGTTGCATTAAAATTGGGAGTTTATTTCTTTGACGCAAGAGAGAATAAAATATTCTGCAATGCAGAAGGAGTCGGATATCTTGCCGCAATTACCGCAGGGATTAAACACCACAAGTGAATTTTAGTATTTTTGCAAAGTGAATTAGCATTAAAAATATAACATACGTGATAGGAACACATAACATGCCTAGTTTCCTGCAGTTCTATGCCATAACAATGCATGTTAAGGCAATACAATAGAAAAGAGGATTAATATATAGTAGAAACTGTGGTATCCGATTAAAATATCCCAGAATAATTACTTGATACAGAAAATAACAGAATGGTTATCGCCGTGTTATGACATTTAATGAGTGCAGTCGCGTTCTCTTGTGCTTGCTCACATATTACTCCTAAGAAATTTAATTAATCACTATTATAATAGCAGTTATTTATAATTAATTTTAATAGGAGTTAAATCGCCGGAATAGGCCGTTATTATGCATGCAGATTCGTAATAAATCAGGGAATAAGAATTTAAATTTTACACAGTAGACGACAAGCAATTACTTGGGCACTTGGAGAAATACAGTTAATCTTGTAAAGCAAAGGGCGCTATAAATTTTAGGACGGAAATTCGGATGGACGCTCTTGCGATAAATGATTCTGTTTCTGGAAAATCTTACGAGCAGAGCTGCAATATACAAGGTGTCAAGGGAAGCTGTAGATCAGCGGCACTGCACTGGGAATTATATGGGTTACTCCTAAGCTTACTCAGTTTTTGTTTCTGATGGTTATTTGCGATATGTATTGTTACGGATTTTGTAATTAGTTAGCTATTTTTGGTAGAATTCTAATTAAAATTCTTTTATTTCTACGTGTAATGCAGCGCGTGACACGTTTTAAGAGAAAGCTATGCCGAAAAGGTAAGCGCATTTAATAAATAGATATCTCGTAATTTATATTTAAATTGAAATAATGCAATTGTGTGTTAGCTGTAACTGTAATTCTACTCTTTTGCTTTCCAGAAACCTCGAGAAATTACGAGAAGCTTCTCGTGACTGATTAAAAAGTTTATAAAAGCCTGAGAAAAACATCTCAGTTAAATTGTTTACTAAGTTATTGTTAATTTAGAAGTTAAATAACAAAAATCAGCGTTATGTTTTCAAATTTTCACAGGACTAGTTTCGATGGTTTTACCGAACCATCATCCTCAGCTGCAGAAGTGAAAATGAACGAGATAAGATATAATGATAGTGAAAATTTGAAAAATATAACGCTGATTTTTGTTATTTGACTTCTAAATTAATACTTGTTCGGCGTGTTATTGTATCTTAATTAAGTTATTGTTGTTTACTTAGCCGCTTTAATTTTGAGATCAAATTAGCTTTTTCTGCGCTTTGAATTGTGCTCCATTTAACGTTTTAGTAGTTTAAAATATAACTACTGTGTGATACAGCGATACTGCACGAATACCTGAGAGGAAAAGTTTCAGAATTTTGTTTCTTTTTTTTTTGTGATAAGAATAAATTTTATTAACTTTTCATTAGACTTGTGCATTCAATCCATTACGAAGCCGTACGCACGCAACAATATTATACAGTAATCTAGTTGTCTCGAATTATCAGCTATCAGTAACCGTGTCGCAATAAGTGTAAAACAATATACATATGATACCAAAGTAAATTATGAATTACAGAAAATATCTGCAAAAGTATTAAAATTATCACTTATTTCTGTAGTGAAGATGTATATAAAATAAAGGTATTTAAAGCGTTAAGGGATGTATCTCTCTACTTCTGAGACAAAAGAGAAATGCGACTACAAAATATCTGCTGTAAAGATCCCGATAGCTTGAGAGTGAATCAACTAAGTTGAAAAATAACCAGGTCCTTTCTAAAAAAACAACTAAGTTCGTTTTTTGCAGAACGATGGAAAAATTACTATCAGAAGTCATAAGCATAAAATAAAATTTTCCGCAAAAAATATTAAGAAAGTACAAGAAAAATGCAGTGATAGCAGATAATGTTATAGCAGTTGAGGGTCGTCCCGCCCCCCCCCCAGTAATTTAGAATGCATGAACATTTATTGAATATCCTTAATAATCCATATATCTTTAAAAAAAAAACTCTGCCAAAAAACTTATATTGCTGATCAACCTTTTTTAAACGAGTTTCGACGTTTGCTCCCAAGTAAATAAATGCAGTACAAAGTCAGAGATCCAGACTCGTCGAGACTTTGACTATTCCGGATATTACATCATCGATTAACTCTGGCACGATGACACGCAGAAAATTTAAAATTAAAAATATGAAATAATGACTTACGAGAGAACGGAGCATTTATGACCACAAACGAATCAATATTTACCAAAAAAATTATTTGTTTTATTAAATGCATTTCTTTCAATGTAAGTTATTTATAAGTTGCTTCATTTTTTTTATGCTAGTACTTTCTCTCTAACTGTACAGATAGACATCATTTCATGTTTAGTTACAAAGTTGCAATATTCAAGTCCTATAACTGCTGGGTCAAGAATTTTCACTAAATCGACAATCGAAATTTTTTCGTTCTCAGCAACTTTTCTGTCACTTTCTTCAATATCAGTAGCGATATTTCCTGGATTTAGAACCATACTACAAATTTCGCCGTCAATTAGTTGATTGATGACCGAGACATTATCATTGCAATGAAAACCATCTGAATATCATATTTACCACTTCTTCACGAATTCCATTAAGTGGAAAATTTCGATTTTTGTTTTGTATTATCTGAAAAACCTTCAAATTCGTGGTTATCATCATGAAGCTTAGCTAATGTCCGCTACAAACTATTGGTGATGAATCATGAGATAGGCGGCGACTAAACACATGTTGTTCTACAAAATATTGTCTTGCTTCTATCGTACACTGGCGAAACCAGAGACTGAATTCTATTAACCCCTTCCCGTGCTTTAATGATTCTGATTCGTGTTGAAGATTCTGTCCTAAATATAAACATCACGAGCCAAGCTCGTGAAAAGAAAGCCGAGCCAACATAAACATCCCGAGCCGGGCTCGTTGAGATTAACATCGTAATTCAACGTCGTAATCGAACGTTAGTTCCTATCAGTACACCACAGGAGTTAGTCACGATTTTCATAATTGCTGTTACAAAGCAGTTTAGTTACTAAATTTAATAAACCCCTACAAAATGCAAGATTTAAATGAAAGCAGTTTATTAAAGTTTACCTCCACTAAGGATTAGTTTACTTACTTGAAGTGCTGTTTATTTATTACAAAATATAATATATTTATAATATCTACGAAAGGCAGAAGGATTAAAGTTTACTTCCCCGCCAGCAGTATCGTGACTATAACATAGACTTTTACGTTTCGGCTCATATTGTGACTGTTCTCAAGTCTCAAGTTCTCAGTCTGGCTTGTTTACCACGCATTGACCCATAACACTTAAGCCCAAGTTTCGTCGAGGTAAATGGCAGGGGAAGGAGTTGATATAGTTATTTATTATACTGACGCCTATTTCCAGCACATACTTAAGGCTGAGTCCCAAATAAATACGTTCCGACATAAACTTAAGGCTTATCCAAGGTTTAACACTAGACATTTTGGAGCCAAGTGCAGTTTGTGCGTGTCCTAAATTCTGCTGCCAAGCGCCTACCTAAATTCTAAACATTTTGCCACCTCTAAATTTTGCGTCCCAGTGCCTTCCCTGAATTCTAATGATTTTGCTATCCTTTAATTTTTTTTGCTTGGTGCTTTTATAAATTCTGCTTTTCCTAAATTCTGCCTCCAGGTGCTGCCTCACCAACCTTAGTCTCGGTCTTAGGTTTATCTAAATAACAAATCAGTTAGTCTCAATTCAAAAAGCACTAAATGTAATCTTTCGAACAATGATTATCATTTACACTGTTCTTTCTGCATATGGGAAAAAATTCAACACTTCGCACAGCAGTTAGCTGATGTTTGTAATCGTTGCCAAGCGTAATGCCAAGATAAAATCTGACCATACTCTTTGACATTCAGTTACAAATATTTTTTAAAAAAAAGTTAGACATCACCGCATGAGTCATTTATTAGGTTGCCGTGTGTTGAGCGTCATGCTGCGATGAAAGCAGAAAAATAATAAATAATGATTCGCTAGGTTGGCATCAGGGATACAATTTTCCCCGCAGGTGTAAAATTTTGCTGTAACAGATTTTACATCGATGTAGAATGTTTCGGTTTCAGTTGAATGCCAACGAAAAAGGAGGCTATGAAATCAAATTATTGATTACACAGATATATGCTAATAAATAATTGTTTCTTCAATTATGGAGGCACTTAATTTACTATCGAAGTGAAATTAAGAACTGAGACTCTCCACATTTTACCAAACACCAAAAAATACCAAATAAGCAAAGAAAAAAAAAATTCCTACCAAAAAAAAAAAAAATTCGGCGTGGTCCGGAGGTCTGGATTTTAGCTCATTCCGGATATTGGACGTTCGGATTTCAGGCTTTGTACTGAACTATTTTTTAATCCCACTTTTTCTTTTCTAGTGATGTTTTTTTTATCCCTCTGCTAGTTGTTAACGGCGTATTATTTTGTTTTGAATACTAATTTAATTTATGCTACCAGATAAAGCCATTCTGCAATATTAAAAAATTTTAAAACACAGGTAAGATATCAATAGCATATTTATGTTAATTATAATATGGGTTAATTACTTTTCCTGCATACCTTCTCCTTCGGATTTACCGTGATTTCGAGTTAACCACAGACGTTATTCCCATGCTAAATCGGGAGTTGGCTGGAAATTTTTACCTCGCGGAAAGAGCCAATAAAGAGCCCTGAAAGAAACTAAGGTAGTTCATTCACTCGCTAAAAATGATCTGTTAAATTCTCTTCTGTAACAGATGTTATGCCACTGAAGAGTTAAAACTCTGGCATTTTTAAAGCCACTTACTTGCACTTAACATTGTTATTTGGTGCCATTTTGCTGCGGAAAAGTTTCAGAGTAACAGAATGTTGGAACAACACTAAGATTGTGACGTTATAGTTAACAATAATAGATAGTGTCACAGTCTTCAGAGTAATGAATAAAAGCTACAAGCTATCACAAAAATACTAATTTTTGTCACTATCAATTATATCAAAGATTTTAAGTTACCATTAACAAGAAACAAACAGCTCCTATGCTCCTTCAGATGGGTGGTATAAATATCATAAGGCACAAGGCATTAATAGTCCTATTATATATATATGTTTAGTATTACCGATTGTAGTAAAAAAGGAAAGTGCATAATTAGATTTCATAGCTGTCCCATACATTAAATTTCAACGTTCTACGGCTGATCCTTTTTCAGTTATGCGAGATACATACATATATACGTACGTACAGACGTCACGAAAAAAAACCTTTTGAATCCATTTTACTATACTTTTTGTAAAATGGAGCTCCGTATTCTGTCCATACGTACAGATGTAACGCAAAAAAATCGCCAAATGTATTCGAAAAAGGTCAAAATGGATATTTCCATTAAAATAGCATAACCTAAATTTTTCGCGATTGCCATACTTCCTTTACTTCGTATAAGAAAGTAAAAATCATTTTGCAAGAAGAAAATCTTCGAAGAATGGAAGAAATTCCGCACTTAAGTGCAGACATACAAGGATCACCAACAAGATACAAGGATCTCGTAGCAGGGTATACACTGGTGTCCAAAAGTTAAGCATAAATTGTAAAATGCGAAAAACATGGAGTAAATATTCCTAAAATTATTCCAAATTTCTTGCGGATATTAATTGGGTGAAGAAGAAACATTGGGTTTATGCAAAACCTTTCAGTCGACTACGTCCTGCGCGAAACACCTGCGCATGTCGGAACGCACAGAAACCGATTCACGCAGCATAGGCAGTTCAGACAAGTTTCGAGCAACTGCTGTGCGAAAGAACGTTGTTAACCATCAAACAAGGTGAATGATGGCACAAAGACGTCAGTTGGAGATGTTTACGAAAGGAAGAATCATAGGAATGCTGGAATCCGGACGATCACAAACCGAAGTGTCTCGAATTCTGAATGCGAACCAGTCTGTGATCTCAAGACTGTGGCAGAGGTTTTAAAGAACGGGAGATGTTACCCGGTGACCAGTATCAGGTCGACTAAGAGTCACAACCCCTCGCCAAGACCGATATCTGGTAATAAGTGCGCGACGTCAGAGGGGCAGTACTGCCAGAGCACTGGGTTCGGCGCTTACACTCGCCACAGGCATACGAATTTCGAGACAAACTGTTTACAGGAGACTCAATCATGCTTGCCTGCATGCCAGAAGACTAGCAGTTGGCATTCCCCTCACGTCTGCGCAGAAACGCGCTCGTTTGAACTGGAGTTTGAAACATCAACATTGGAGTGTGGGAGAGTGGCCAATGTGATGTTCAGTGACGAGTCCCGGTTTAGTCTGAGTACTGATTCTCGTCGGGTAACGATATGGAGAGAACGTGGAACACGTTTTGAACCAAGAAACATATCGGAAAGACATCATTTTCCATCAAGGGGAGTAATGGTATGGGCAGGCATCATGATGGACGGCCGCACAGACCTCCATTTCTTTGACACGGGGTCTGTGACTGGTCACAGATACAGAGACGAAGTTCTTGAGCCTTATGTTCGCTTGTTTCGAGGTGCTGTCGGTCCTGACTTCATATTCATGGATGATAATGC
>KK120932.1:76945-101173 GCA_000611955.2 Stegodyphus mimosarum
TTTCCCCATAACGTGTATACGAGCCAGTTTCCCTTAGAAAGTCCTCCACGAAGGCATCCCTCCTTTTAGGCAGATAGCCCTCGTGTGCTTTGCCATAATTGAATAACCTAACCTAACCTAACCAATAACCACATTTCTAAGATCCCAAGAGGTACCCCTTTAACTTCATTGCCACCAACAGGGGAGGGGGCAAACTTCGTTCCTATGGAAATAAAATAAATGAAATACACACACACACACTGAAAAATTAATTAGAAACCTTTGAGATTTTAATTTGAACGCGTGCTTGGGATGAAGCATGCAAATTTTTTTATGATATGGGTTACACGTGGTTAGAATACTAGTATAAGTAAGGTGCAAGAATGCTTTTCACTATGAATGAAGTAAAATGGGAAAACAACAGATATATCACCATTTGAAGAAGGTCTTCTCGTTGGCGTCTGTTTAGCAGGAGCCTCCATTTCGAAATCCCAGCAAATCTCACTGGGTATTCAAAAGCAGACATATTAAAGGTTTTCAAAAGTTGAAATCAGAACCCACAATCCTTCTTTAGAAGACGTAACTGCGGTTCGAGCACACTTTTCCAAGAGAGTGATCAGCGTAGTCTCCGACGAATTACACGGCAGATCAGAGACTCTACTGTGCTTCAACTGACACAGATCGTCAACCAAGGCTCTTCCCAACAGATTTCAGCTCGAAAAATGCGCAAACAATTGCAGAGGTTAGGCATGCATAGTCGGATGCCTGTGAGAAAACCACTTATTTCTGCCCGACATGCAAGAATTCGTTTGCAGTGGTGTCAGGAAAGAAGACACTGGACTCTTGAAGATTGAAACCGAGTAATGTGGTCGGATGAATTGCGCTACATCTTATTTTGAACTGATGGAAGACGTCGAATTTGGCGAGAATCCCATAAAGCCATGAATCCATCTTGCCTTACTCGCACAGTATAAGGGTCTGGTGGGAGTATCATGATATAAGGCATGTTCTGCTGGCATGGGAAATGGCGTTCTGGTGTTACTCGACGGTAAACAAATAACCACGATATGCCTAGATATACTGGGAGATCAAGTGCACCCTGCATTGTTGCACTTTTATTTTGATGGCGACGCATACTTCATGGACGATAATGCAACTATACATCATAACTTCCAACACTTTCCCTAGCCACCACATAGCCCTGAAATGCGTGGGACATAGTGGAAAGACGCATCTGACAGACTCTCCTCTTCCAACTAATTTACAAGATCTAAAAAGCTGCAAAGCCAATGCATGGTATTCTCTGGACGTAAATGCACTCCAGAAACATGTAGACTCGATGCCCAAACGAATGAGAGCATTTATTCGTGCAAAATGGGGTCCAATAAAATATTGATCTTTAGTTTCTAATTCATTGGCCAGTGTGTGTAAAAGGTTTTAACGTACCTAGTCAATCATTTTTACTAATCGACTGCTAGTACCTTCTCTTATCAACAACAACAGTATTCATATTAAATTCAAAATACAGAATATCTTTTTCTTTTCCGTACTTATTAATTCAGAAAAAAAATCTGCGATTCTAAGATGTACCGTATTTTTAGCGATGTTTAAATAGTAAAATATAATGGACCTTAGAATAGAAAAATACGAGGAATATACTACAACCGCAATAAAAAAATACGAGATATATATAGAAATTTCATTATTTTTAGCACTCAACATTTTTGTTGCTATAAATAAACAGTTTCAAAAAAAACATACTGAATAAAACTATAAAACATGCTTTATGAAAATAAAAATTATTAAAAACAGTTTTTGGAAGCGTGATGAATGTATTTCAAATATTCCCGTCATGTTTTCTTATTTTTTAAACAAGTAATACGGTGCAGGCTATTAAAATGAGGCGAAAAAGCAACATTAGTTTGTTGCAGATTTTGAATAAAATTCTATCGATTTCGAGAAAATCAAAACCCAACAACAACGACTTGGAGAAGAGGCGTCTACTTCTGTGTTTGATTTCCTTCGAAATTGATGAAGTTTTATTCAAAGTCTACTACAAACTAAAGTTGCTTTTGTGCATAATTTGAGACTTTAAACACTGGCGTCTTTTCCAATTTGACGGTGTAAGATAACATGTCCCCCCCCTATTTTCATAATGATTTTCGTGTTCCATTTAGTTTTGTCAAGTCTAATATTTTAACGCCAATTTTGCACTCTCCAGCAGCTGTTTTCCAGGTTTTACATAGAGATGATCTTGAAATAAATTTCATTTATCTAAACAACACCTACATGAAAATTATTACAAATGTATCACCGGATCCGTTCATTTTAGCCAATATATTGCTACGCATTTGTACATAGGCAGATGATTTCAGCGCAATTATATGTGAAATAGTTGCATTTTTTGTGTAATGTAACGCGAAAAGCATTTACAGAGACAAGCTATGCCGGGAAAAGTAAGAATACATCAGAGGAAAGTCAATTTAACATCGAGTAAATGGGTATCTCGGTAATTTAGGGGGATATCGCGAAGCTCACAACAGTTTTCGCGACATATTTTGTCAACAAATTTAGCGAGAAATCGACAAAAGTCGTTAGGCTTGGCGACAGAATGGTTTCTGTATCATTGTAATAGGTATTGTAATTGATCATTATATTAGCTGTAACCGTAATTCGACCCTCATATTGCCTTCCAGTAAATTCAAGAAACAGAAAGTAACAGAAATATCTCGGTGGCCGAGTGAAAACTATATAGGACCGGTAAAAGCATCTGCTCTCAGTTGTAGTTGTTACTGTTAACTGCTAACTCGGCGTGAGATCGGAGTACTGAGATGTCTCCGGAAGCTTTCTCTTTAGCTACGCTCTGCATTGCGTTGTGTTTGACGTTCATAGTAGCTTTAAATGTAACTACTCATTGTGCTGTGTGATACTGCGAAGAGTTGAACGACTCTCTTTGTGGAAAGTTCCAGAAATGTGCAGTGTTCCTTTCGATAAAAAATTTATTAACCTATTGTCGGACCTGTTTCAATCTATTACGAACACGTATGCACGCAACAATACGATTATTGTTATAAAAAGTATGTTCTTCCTTAACTGCATATAAAATTCAGTAGTTAAATATTATCCTGTCGACCGTGAAAGTGGGCTACCATAAAAGTTGGCGGAGATTCCATCAAAACTGCGCCCATCGTTTCTGAGAATTTCTCAAAGAACTGACGCTTCTTTATTTACTAAACAATTAGCATTCGACCCGCTTCGTTTTGCGCTTCGTAAAAGGCTTTCGCTGATTTCTATTATTTATTTAGGGTCCTTTGATGTTACTGGAAGTTCTGTTTAGAGCGCTATGAATATAACCTTCCCACAGGGACTTGTTCCATTTTATTACTACTTTGTCAGCAACATTCAGTAGCTATACAGTTTTCATTAATAAATATTTCTTTGACTATCCATAACTTTGAAAAAAATCCACTGCTTACTGTTCTATAGATACCAGGTTCCAAATCTTTACGTCACAACAACAACAGCAGATGTTAGAAGTGTACCATTACGTCACGCTTATCCATAATTGGCGCTGAATCGCACTGCCTGGCGACAGTTTCATAGTAGACGGGATAATACGTAAGTACCTAAAATTCCAATCAAACTCAATACTGCACTGTAAAATTAGGCCTCAACTTTCTTATTTGTTTCGTTACCATATACATATCTAAAGTTCATCATCATAATGATTAACAATTAATCAGCTATTAGGCGTCGAATTCCTTAATTGCTTTCTCACGAAATACAAGCCTAAATACTTTACCATAATGATTTACATCTAATCAGCTATCAGAAGTGTTAGAGCATTAATTTCTTTTGAAATTAAGTATAAAATTCACTTCAGTTTCATTTGGAGTCAAAAAAATTAGCATCACTCACCGCAAGCAAATTTTCATAAAAACACGCTGAATAAATAAAACTGCAAAAACAATGCACAGTAATGATTCGGGTTTGATTGAAGCCATTTATACCCTGCGGATATTTTAACATTTCAAAAGCAATACATAGCTCTTATCTACAAAATATACATTTGTAAATGCATTATTTTCGTTACACAAATCATAAATGCAAACTAATTATAAACTTACCTGTTCAAGAAAGGATCAATTAAAAATGCTTTCTTAAATTCTTTCCAGGAAAACGTCATTAAAAAAAAAAACACCATCCATAGCATTAATGCACACAGTTAACAACACGAAACCTTAAAGGATACGCTATGAAGTAACGTCGCAGAATGTCTGATTTATCCAAATTCTGTGGAATGAACAGTTTGACTCCTGTAAATATATCAGGCAGCACCTGTAATAAATGTAAGAGGAAAATAATTATACAACAAATGAACGTGTATGGAGCATAATATAAAATAAAAATCTGATGTGGACACCACATGACTTTTCCACATAACTGAACAAACACACACACACACACACACACACACACAAAAAGAAAAGAAAAAAAGAAAAAAGAAACAGTTTTTCACAGACGATTCAGTATTTCTCATTCAATTAATTCAGTTCTCCCTTCGTGACAAGGCAAAAATACGTAACAACTCAAAATATCGATGTTAAAAATTACGAAGTAAATCTTAAACACTATAGCGTCGAATAAATTCCAGAATGGATTAAGCGTAATTTAATTCGCAATAATAAAAGGAGGCATTATCTTTGTTGTCGCGGAGCTTAGCTCCTCCAGATTGGCAACAAATCCACTATTCTGCTAAGTTTCAAATGTAAACAAATATTTCTGCCATAGACAAAAAAATTAGGCTTAGTCGCACTTAAACAACTTTTAAATTGTTGCTAATTCTACAACTATAACATGCAGGTTAACTAAAGGCATAAAAACCTCAACCGGAATATAAGAACAACATAATTCAATCATTTTTAAAGCAAAAATGCACAATTTACATACATATAAGAATAAAGAAACAGAGCCCACTGAACTGAGTAAGAGACTTGGTATACATATATATACATATACATATATTTATATTCTTTTTGTGCGGCCGATTGCAACCAAATAGGGAGGTGCACATCTATATGTTATAGCAGTCCTATATACAAAATTTCCACGCTCTGAGGCTACTTGTTTTTGAGAGGCACTCGTACTCTGAGGCTATTCGTTTTTGAGGCAGGATACATACATACGTACGTACAGACACCGTGAATAAATCTCTTCTGAATCCATTTTAAATCAGTTTTATAATTTGTTGGGGGAAATAGAGTCCTTTATTCTGTCCTTACGTACAGATGTCATGCAAAAACATCGTTAAATTAATTGCATTCCATACCGGTCAAAATGGATATTTTCGTTGAAATATGTTACCCGGAATTTTTCGCGATTACAATACTTCCTTTACTTCGTACAAGGAAGTAAAAAGAGTGCTTAAAACGGTCAATAGATGGTGATTCATATGACAACAAAAGCAATAATTAGCATAACAACTGATTTTTAGCACAGACTGTGTTCTTTATAAGAAAAGTTCAGCATATCAGCCGTCATTCATCGACGATACCTGTAGTCCAGGGACACCGTTGTGAACAGCACTGTACAGCATATCTGTAGGTATGTTGAGTAACTGCCTTCGGATGTTGTACTTTTAGCATTCCTAATGAGGTCGGAAAATCGCAGTATACTAGCAAACTACAACAAATAATAACACGGAATGAGATCTAGGAACCTGAGAGGCTAGGCATGACGGAAGTGGCGAATCAGCACGCGATTGTCACCAAACGATGTGTGCAAGAGATTTTTCACATGTAGCATTATGGGGTGGAGCGACACCCGCATAAAAGCCATACCTTCCAACAAAAACTCCATGTCATTTCAAGCATGTGTGTCAAATTTTACCTCTCTATCTGCATGATTCCGTGAATTATTGAATTTTCAAAAGTTAACGAACTTTCGGGTCACTCTGCATATATATATATATATATATATATAGACATATATATCTCTGCATAATATATATATATATATATATAGACATATATTACATCAGACAAACACATACCAGTGCACAAGGGAAAGCAGGGAAAAAATGAAATCACACAGAGATACGAAATCTATGATATTAGAAAACTCCTCTTTTAATTACACAGTAGTTACATAAGTATTCTTAATTACATACTTGACACTGCAAATTAAATGTATTTTAAACCAAACATACTGTTAAAAAATAAATCACAGATTCATAATATTACGGAAACGATTTATGGCTTTTATATTGCCCAGTTTGTTGAGCAGTTATAATATGAAAACAAACATCTTATATTACATCCGATGGGAAGACAGACAAATTGGCTATTTTCTAGGTTGCCTGCACGCTGCGTTAAATATCTTAATCCTCCGCATAAAGGCAAAACTAGCAAAATCACGTGGGTGTTAAATTAAAAGTAATCTAATGCAACGACTCAGATAACGACATTTTTAACGTCGAATTACATACACGAAATTAAAACCGTACACACTTCACGGCAATAAACAAATACAGGAATAAAGTTCTCATAATAATTACTGCAACACTGAAGCTCACCGAACAATGAACGAAATAAGCAAGGAAAAGTAGCTGTTGTGATTGGAATTGAAAATAAATAAAACCGGTCTGCGAAGCGGCGAAAATATCAGATTCTCTGTGGAATCGAAGATCCAGGCATTAAGTACAAAAGAGGCTCAGTTTCCGGCGCAATCAAGTACCTTTTTGAGCTAAAAAGATTTCGTTACCACAGCGAGATAAGCTTCTGAGTATTTATTTTTTAATCTTTCCATCTACCCTAGTCCCCACTTTTCCCGAGAAGCGAAAGATGGAAAAAATAAATAGATAAATCAAAAGAAAGCATCCGACAACCTTGAGGCTTACTTTAAAGCTTTACGGCCCCTTGTTGATATAAAAGCGATGCCAGCGATCGGAGATCCATTTAAAATGGAAAATTCTTAAAAGTACAGTTGGAATGAAATTTAACTCGGCAGGAAATGGGATAATTTTAAAGAGAAGCGTTGAGAATACACTGACAGTCAGGGATATATTTCTGGAATTTTATCTCAATAAATAACTAAAAGTTTCAGATTCTAATTTAATGTTCCGAAACAAATTGTAACTTTATTTATAGCGCGAATATATGAAGTAAAAAATTATCAATAACTAGAAGCAAGGAAGGCAGTAACAATGACTAAATTAAACAAATTTTCTTTTTAGATTATACTTATCAATACATGAGGCGCGATCTATTTCAATGGTGTTCTAATACTTTTTGAAAAATGTATGGATTCTAGAAAGCTGAAATTGCTGTTCTCAGCATGGTTCCTTGCAGATAAATACAGTTTCCCAAACGATGGTGCTAAGATTGTATGCCTGCAGTAAATGCTTTCCTCAGGGTCTGGTTTGGAATTACAATGCAACATGGGAATGACTTCGATATTTATCGCCACTAAAAGCTTTCGTTAGAGAAAAAGGGAAAAAAAAACTGGACAAAGTCAGATCGGAACAAAGTACAGGCAGCCACTTCAAAGTTATTGTCATTAAAAACTTCGAAACACGAGATGTCCGATGGGCAAAAGCGTTGTCTCGGTGAGGATTTTAATTATTTCAGACCGTTTTCCTTGCAATGCAGTTGTTTTCAAAATATCTTCATAAACTGCATGTCATGATCCTTGACCAATTCATCTCTTCGGGTTCGTTTTCATCCACTTATGAATGTTATTCGTCGACTCTTTTCGCAGAAATAAAATTGGCACACGTATGCAGGTTTAACGATAACACGAACTATATTTTATTGAAATATATATATATTCTTTTCACAAAGTATTTTTTTTTACAATTACATTAAAAACGCACAACTATTACATTTAACCTTTCAGTTTTTAATTAATAACAGATCAAACTTCAAACTTTGGAATACAAAAATAATCCATTCAAAAATGTTTCTCACGAGCCTCCGTCTTTCTCGCATCAAGCACGTTTTCTTCTTCTCGTAGCCAGATTTTGCTTTCTCTCCGCTTTTCAGATAGACATTTTTTTTTTCACACGAGCAGGCCGTTGGCTTAACTGTTCTTTCATCAGGGCTTGGTTGGTAGCTTCCTCTTACCGAGCATGTGCATGACACTGCAAACGACACAATGGAAAGAACTTGACTCTTGAATCGGTAATCTCACCTATAACCACTTATTCCATTCGCAGAATCATGTTGGAAACTAGAGATAGTAACCAAAGCTCCTTGGGTTTACTTTTCCTTGAAGCTTGGCTTTCTTTGAACTATTTCACTCACCTGAAAATGTAGTTTTGAGGTCCATGATGGAATCACCGCATTGACGATAAATTTTTACGGGTTTCGTTCCATGCTCCAGCAGAAAACGGATAACAACACACTGTTCTCTGAATGTACACATCCCCATCTAGAGTACCTAAAATGTTTCTACTTTAGAAACTTTCGTGAACGAGCCAGATAATTCTGGTATCATCTGGCTTTAATGAAGCCACTACACTTTAATGAATGGTCACCTTTTAAAACAGTTCTTATATATGCAGACAATTCGATTCCCAAGATGATGCACGACAAAATTAGGAGACGTTAGTACTTAAATGCACATTTACTAAAAACAGAACAAAAATGATTTGCATAATTAAAAAAAATATATATCTGAAACAGAATCTTCATCCTTCTGTCATGTATATTGTCTAACTAGCATCTTAAGACACTTTCATCATTGTATCCGGCGTATGATAATCGGAATCGGTTTTGCATCAAAAAAAAAAAAAAAAAAAAAAAAAAAAAAATGGTACGCTGGTACGCGTAAAAGACAAAGCTATATAAAAGTGTGTAAGGTATTTTCTCCCTCCTTTTAGCATTCCTTCAGAGTGTAACTCGAAGTACACTCCACGCGTATTCGAGAGGTCCAGGTTTCGAGTCCCGGAGCGGATTTATTCAGTTTTCTGACTTCGAAAAATTCTAAAGACTCTATAGTGGCCCCGAACTAAAAGGGTGGTGGACAATAATTTGTCATCAGCAGGATTTGGTGATTAGGTCTCCTAATTCTCAATCGCCCTTTAAAAGGGGGAGTATATAAGGTATTTTCTCCCTCCTTACATATGCCTTCGTAATATAACGGTAAAACACTCGGCGTATAATCGAGAGGTCCGGGTTCGAGTCCCAGCGAGGGCATTGCACATTTTTCACATCTCCGGCATTTAAAAAAAAACGCCCAATGACACTACGAGTTAAACTTAGTTATGAAGCTCTTTTCCCTTGAAGCTTCTACAATTATACAGAATTTAAGAAAGTTACATAACATACAAGATTTTCACTCAAGTATAAAAATTTTGCTAGCAAAATTTATAACCATTTATATGGTTCGAAATATTTAAGAAAATAAATAAATGAAAAGAAAATACTATCGAGGCTTGATAATATTCCTAAAAAGCTGCTCTGTACACCACATGACTTCCTTGCACGGAATATTAAATTATACGCATTTTTTCCTGCACTTCATTTGAATTTATTTCCTCGAATTTCATTAGGGATGCATGTCTCATTCAATTAATTCAGTTCTCACTTCGCAGCAAAGCAAAAATACATAAAAATTCAAAATATTTTCATTAAAAATTAAAAGATCTAGAAAAACAAAAACCAACAAATACAGTTAAAACAATTAAAAAACAATTTTCATAATTAAAATTATAGTTTCTACACAAAAACAAGCAATTCGGCCAGCAAGCACGAAGGCAGATTTTTCGGTAAACAAAACTAAAAGCTTCCTTTCGATCCCACTCGGCAAAAAGAAATTGAAAAGTATAGAAAGAATTAATTCACTATTTTGCTAACTTTCAAATGTAAACAAATATGGTTTCTAAGGTAAAAAAATCTGATGTGTACAGGCCTTGATTTCCTTGTTAAATTATACGAATTTTTTTTCTCATTACATTTAAACTTATTGAATTGAATTAAATCTACTTCGTTGATAGTGCATAAACCACAATAGAATAAATGCACGCTTTAAAATTCACTATATTTATTTACCATAGCGACACTCTGGCGCTAGGTTCAATTAACAGCGTTACATCTCATTCATTTTATAATTCAGAATGCACAAAAATTACATCACCTGAAGAATTATCTAATCGTTGCCACATGTTCTATTCAAACATAAAACATAAATCAATGTATAAAAAAATTAAACAAAAAAGAAACAATTTTTCACAGAGGATTCAGCGCCGCTTACCTAATGCGCATGCGCTGCTCTTAAACATTCTCCTCTGCCCGAGACTGACTGGCGACAATATTCAATGCTACTAAGAAACACTTATTTCCTCGAATTTCCTTAAAGATAGATTTCTCATTCAATTAATTCAGTTCTCACTTCGCGACAAGGCAAAAATACATAAACCCGCAAAATACTTTTTTAAAAATTGAAAAATGTAGAAAAATATAAAACATGAATACAGTTAAAACAATTCTAAAAAAAAAATTTACAATTAAAATTACTGTTTCTGCGCAAAAACAAACAATTCGGCCAGCAGGCAAAAAGGCAGATTTTTCGGCACGCAAAACTAAAAGTTTTCTTTTGATCTCACTCGGCAAAAAGACACTAACGTGCAGAAAGATTTAATTCACTACTTTGCTGAGTTTCAAATGCAAACAATATGACTACTATGATAAGAAATATTAGGCTTAGCCGCACTTAAACAACTTTTAAATTGTTGATAATTCTATAACTATCGCACGCAAATTAGCTAAAGGCATAAAAACCTTAACCAGGAGATAAGAACAATATAATTTAATAATTTTTACAGCAAAATATGCGTAATTTATCAACATAAGAATAAAAAAACTGAGCTCAGAAAGTCGAGTAACAGAGAGGGTATATATCTACACGTATACACATTATATAGATATATAAAGATTAGAAAAAGGAGTCAAATTCTAAAAGCTATCGCCTAAAAATAAATCTGATACTGTAGTTCCAGACTGTAAAAATACTTTGAACAAATAATCAATTACTAAAATAGTAAAAGTAACCTCAAAAAATTAAATGTTGGTATTGAGAAAAAACTCAACATTTAAAAAATTAAAACACGTAAAAATTAAGAGCATGTTTAAAGCACAAGCTAAAATTACAAAGAATGGCAGTACATGGTAATTTAGCTTAACTCGAAGTTTATCACGGACTTATTAAGGGAAAAGCGTGACAAATTCGAATCCAGCTAAATACTATTACGCGTTTCGTCAAACGACAAAAATTGAGATTGAAACGTTTTTACATTTAGAGAAAAATCAAAAGAATCAACTTAATACAGTTAGTCTCAATTTCTGCCACTTCATTCCCGACGCCCCTGCCATAAATTTAAAATTAAAACACAATCGAAAAAGAAAGAGTTTACATAATGCTTGGTAAGGCGAATGTACAAATTAAATTAAATGGCAAAAAAGCCATTAAGTCAAAAAATACATAATTTTAAGGGAGATCCCAATAGCTAGAAGAATTAAACTTAGTAATTGTAAAGTAATAAAGCTAAAATTAAAAATAAAACACAAGTGTTAGACACAATTAGAATTCTAAAACACAATTAGATTTCTAAAAATAATTAGAATTCCAATTCTGGCAAACTCTTTCAGCAATTTTACTCTTTTAATTTTGAAACAGCAACCGCAAAGGATGCAGGTATGTTCTTTTTCTGTCACTATAAGTTGCATTAGGTCCTTGCAAGACACTTGTGTTATATTGAGGTTATTAAAAAACTACAACCCCCTAAAAAGGCTAAAGAACTACAAAGATTTTTAGGAAGTATAAACGTATACCATAAATTTATTCAATGTTACGCAAAAATTAGAGCTCCTTTAACAAATTTACTTTAAAAAGATACTCCTTACAAATGGTCTACTGAATGTCAAATAGCTTTACAAAGTTCAAAAGGTGCATTAATTTCAAGACCCATTCTAACTTTCCTTAATCCAAAATATCCCTGTCCCAAATATTTGTGGATGCATCTAAAGATGATGTTGGTGCAGTTTTTAACAAGAACACCCAGATGGTAACCTACACCCAATTTATTTATAGATGTAATATTTTAATTACGTAGACGCCACTGGTACTTTTAACAGCTTTCGATATCCGTCATGGCTAATGGCTAAGGCATACAGACGAAGATAACAAAACAGGATTTTCGACCAATCACCTGATCCGGAAAAAAAAAAAAAAAAGAAAGAAAGAAAGAAGGAAGTAATATATAGACTCTAATTACAAATACTTCCTGCATACCCGGAACTGAGGCATATGTCAGACTCCAAAAAGAAGATACCAAATCTTTCACTTAAATTCAAATTTATTAATGTTTACATCTGAAACCAAAACGAAAGCTACAACTCAAAAAACAAAATTCATGGTATACAAATAACATTGCCACACAAAAAATCTAATCATTAAAAGTCCCTAAAATCAATTATCGTTTTCAAGAGTGACGTCATATTTCATGGAGCTCGTACTAATTTTTCCTTACATCACCAATCATTATTTTCGCATATATCAAAATCATCCTTTTACAGACAAGTTATCTTTTAATCATAGTGAGAACACAATAATTTCCATGCACACAGGTTTTAAAAGTATGACGTAAGCATTTTGGTCAGAATAGCATAAGCGGCGCAAAGTTGTTTGCAGGGTAGAAGCTACGAAAAGCAATGACAATCTTGTTTTGCAAACAGTATTTATACCTAGTAGATGCAGAAAGCACTCAAAGCTGTGATTGGTTAATTTTAGTTTTAGTTACCTTTTCCAAGCAGCGATATGTAACATGGAAAGATCTCGAATGTGGGAGAACAGATGAATTTAGGGGGGAGAACATAAAATCTAGAATAGTTATTTTGAGGTCGCCAATCATTTCGTAAAGCAGCTATCGTATTTTGTTATGTGTTATGTATAAGGGTCTTCCCCTTAGGGAAAATTTCTCTGTTTTTCAACGAAGAGCTAATAACATAATTTTTTTTTTTAAATTACTTTCCATTTAAATTTTTACCTTTTAAATTCCGTAACACCGTTTTCTTATTTCAGCTATGTCATTTTCCGAATTTATGACATTTATTTTCGTTCCAAAATCTTTCCCTTTGTATACTTGCTTATATACAGCATGCCGGGAAATGTGGCTGCAAGCTTTATCTCCTTCAATACTGATCTTAAACATATCCTCCTAATACAAAATTTCTCATTAGTTAGAAAATTTCATGAAAGCAGTCTCGACACCTCATTGGTGGAGAGTTCTGTAAATATAAAGTCTAAATTTTTATGCAGTTGCTATTAAGCAAAATCTCAAACCAAACGTGCCACAGCTTCACATGCGAAATTCACGGAGATAGTTGAGGATGATCTTTACAAATCTGGATAATTTCTCCATGCGTTTATTACCAATTAAACTTCGAGACTTCAGAACACCTTTAAGAAGTAGCTGTAAAAGAAAACTGCTCATTTAGGTGAACAAATTCGTTTTGGACAAAGCAGTATTCATTATTATACTAACCAGCCTCTTAAATCTGTGTACTTAAACGTATGCCAGTGAACATTTAAGATAATTTATGGATTGTTTGTTCAATCGTTATTACGGCAAAGCAAACGAAGGCTATCTGCCAGAGAGGACTTTGTATGAGAAACTGACAGTATTGACGATACAAATGAAAAAAATAAAAAACAGAAACGCCACGCAGCCGCCATCTCGTCCAGTGGAATTCAACCCAGAACACTATCAGTATTCAGCAGTTTCACCAACTGAACGAATGAAGATCCATTAAGATATTTTAGTAGCCGACTTGATGGCCACTTTATTGTGGAAGCACCTAATATGTGGGCCATCATTACCTCCTATGAAGGGACGGACAATTAGAGTCATGCTTTCTCCGGGATTCGGCCCCGGGCCCTTCGGTATAGCAGTAGGCTCCCCCTCTGGACCACTGTCCCAAACCACTACACCATCTGGGCAGTACCATAAAGATGTGGATTACTGTTTTAATGAATTAAAGAATGATCAATATTTTATAAAATTAAATTTTTTCTCGATAAAGACCAGAAAAAAAGTTAAGATTTTGATCTACAGTGTCTGTCTCAAACACAGCAGATTACTTTCATAAAACTGAACCGTATCTTCAGGAACTTTTTACTTGAGGAATTTAATTTACACACACAAACAAGAACACAAATTTAGGATCGATATTTAACGAAATACAGCTTATAATCAACTTCTTCAAACATCCTATATGTTGAGAGAGAGAGAAGTGGTTATCAAAATCCATTAGACCAGGGCTTCTTAAACTTCTTTTAGTCGCGACCTCTTTTTATCACTGAGATTTTTTTTGCGACCCCAAGACCCCATAAGCAGGATACCAGGATATTTACGAAAATTTTGTGGGACCCCATAAGCATTGCTCAAACACGACACACACGTGAGTGAAACTGTCAATTTTTTTCACTTGTACTGTACTATTGCAGTTTTACGTCATTAAATTCTAATTTTAAGACATAGAACAAAATGAAAATTTTAAATAAGTAACAGACGAAATGACAGTCACGTTCAAAGCAAGTAAAATGAACGTTTACGTTATAAAAAGAACGCGTCGAAACGTTTTCGTTTTTCCTTTGTCTCTATTGTCTTTTCCTTATCTATTTTCAGACACATTCTGTAAAAATATCTGGTAATTACAAAATTATTATAATAAGTTAAAGAAATATCAAAACTGCTAAAATTTTTGGCGATCCCCTGCTGCAGGTCCTGTGACGCCCACGAAGGTCGCGACCCACAGTTTAAGAAACCCTGCATTAGACTAATAATCCACAACTATAACACATTTAAGCGCAGTCTGAAATTAAATACTTAACAAAGATTACAAAATGTAGTTACAACACCAAGCGAAAAATGCTATCGCTGAAGATATGCAAATATTTATACTGAGGGAAACCATACAGCATCTAAATCTGATTAACTAAGCATTCAAACAAAACAAGGAAAAAGGATGGAAATTGAGAGGCTTCTAGGACACAATTTGTAATCTTTAGTAAGCAACAAAAAGCAGAATAAACATGTATTATTCTGCAAATACATTCGTATCATTTCAATGAATAAGTGCATAGTCTTGTTCTGCATATAATCTCTTCTCAGATAAAGAACATGAAAACCTAAAAGCGCTTTCTTTTTAACTCCAAAGTTTTATTTCCGTAGCGAAAACGGGACGGAAAGAAACATTTCATAGCATCAGGTATACGGCATCAGTATCGCCCTTTACTAAATACATATGTAGCCCTATAGTTACTTTCATTTAAATTAATGTTCGATTCTTATAGAATTTGGTGTTCCATGAAATTTACTAGCTCTACCGGCTGTTCAATTTTTAGTCAAAAAGGGCAATTTGCCCAGAAACATCGTACCACTTTTCAAATTGTTGCCACCAAATATTATCGCCCTGTACTATATTTAAAGAAGTTAAATAATGAAGAATTTGCATAAATGTATGTATGTTTCTCGCATTTTGATATTTGAAATTTGGTATTTGTTTTATTATAAATTTCATATTTTGTAAAACTTAAACGGATTTTTAATTAACAAACTCAAGGATTTCAAAGCTAGCAATGGCAACGTTGTTCTGAAAAAACATTTCCACCGCGTGAAACTGTGTATCGGAAATTCTACAGATACGCTCATTTTAAAATTATTTTGCGATATTGCTCTTGAACTGCATTCTATGGTTTAAGTACGAAGAACATGATATTTAATAAATAAAGGCAACACACAAAATGTTAAAAAAACGCCCCTTTAGACGTAATTTAAAATCTAAAACCTTTCACTTTTTCTTTTTTTTTTAAATACAGTGATGGGCATTTGTCTATTCAGTATCGTTAACTTCTTAGGCCAGAAGTGGTGGCCATTTTATTGTAGAAGCATTTAATAGATGGCCATCGTTCCCTCCTAGGAAGAGTTAAACTGCCTTTTCCAGGATCCGAACTCGGGTCCTTCGGTACCACTATACCACCTAGACAGCGGCTACTGTTATGTAAACAAGTAAGCAAAAGTCGTATGTGAGGATAACATATTGGGGGGGAGGGCGTATAACAATCATTAATAAGAATAACTGTTATACTTCGAAACAGAATAATTATTAATACATAAAATTAAACATAAACAAATATAAAAAATATAGCAATAATTAATTAAAATACAATTATACATAATATTAGTTAATTAATTAACATGTAGAATCATCAGGATTTCCTTGAAGCAGGAGCCATGGAAAATGAGCAATGCCTTCGCCGGGACTCGAACCACATACCTCTAGAATACGCGCCGAGCGTGCTGAACCACTACACCACGAAGTCATGCCAAAAAGGTGTCAGAAATACCTTATATACTCCCCTTTTAATGGGCGACTGGGGATTATGGGACCCAATCGCCAAATCACGGTGGTAGAGAATCATCATCCACCACCTTTTTATGTTCGGGCGCCACTTGTAGAGTCATTAGGTTATTTCGAAGCAGCAGATGTGAAAAAAAAGCAATGCCCTCGCCGGGACTCGAGCCATGGACCTTTCGAATATGGGTCGAGCGTGCTGACTACTACACCACGAAGGTATGCCAAGAAGGCGGGAGAAATACGTTATAAACAAAACCAAAATTTTTTTAACTGTTTTTTATTATTCATGAAACCATCCTGGTTGCTTCTAAAATTATTTCGCTGACTGATGTTTTACAATTTCATTTGAGTTTTACGCTTATTCATCATGCTTATTCTGAGATTTCTAATTATGAATTGTAGGTAGGGTAATAATTTTATCGCCGGGGTGGGGAGGAGGCAAAATTTGGACGTGGTCACGAATTAAACATGTGAAACTTTCATGATCTGACATTTACACTAACAATTTCATGAAAAGTTACACTAACAGTTCATGATTCCACTAACGTTTTGAATCGAGAAGGGGGGCATAAGTAGTACATTACAGAGGGGAGAATAACACAAATAATTAGTACGTAACTAAACAAAAGTTGTACTATTACATTTTTTACCGAAATTTACATTTATAAATTAATCAGAATTCAGAACCGTCATTTTAAATCAAGATTACTAGTGATAGTGCTTTTGCATATTATAATAAACGAACGCAATTTTCTTCACTAAATAGCACGTTAAAAAAAATCGTTTTGCACTGACTAGTTGTTTCCAAAGAAGGGGTTCTTTATGTAATTCAGGAACAACTTTTCTTTGGTATTCTAGAAATCCAACAAAACTTAGAATAACTCAGCCTTTTAGTATAGGTTTTGGAACTCGATTACTCAGCACATTTTACTTTTGCATAAATTCAAATGGAAAGGTTATAAAAATTGCTTTAAATAGAAAAATAATCTAACAAAATTTCAACAGAAGTTAAAAAATTTGAAAAAACTGAAATTTGCGATCGACATTTGCAAAAACATTTTATATTTGCCAAATTATAAAATATTTCCTAAAATAATCACGGAAATTCACGCCACGACTTTTGATCTCAGGCTTTAAAATATAAGAGAATTTCTAAAATAAATTCAGATAGTGTATTTTAATTTATGATCTGCCTGGGATTTATTATTAAATCAAATTTAAATTATTTCTGTTAAATTGTGATTTGTGAATGATTCTTTTTTTTTTTTTTTTTTATGCGAAGTTTTGTCAGGACTGAGTGTTCTGTGCATGCTTTTGGCGAACATATTCGTGAAGTTGTTCGAGTCCTGATCTTGAACAGGCAGCTGAATGCAGCTATGTTCTGTGGTAGAATAACTGTGGTTCAGTGGTAGAATAACTGCACGTAAGAGGGGTTTAAAATGACCCTTTTATTAAACCACTATTTACAGCCACTTCCCAACTCGGAAAGGACAACATAAAATAAAGACCGCACTTGGGTCTAAACTGAACAATCAAATAATTTAAAATAAAGTTAAGTAGAAAATTAAGAAGTCGTTGCTCTCAGAGCTATAAATGCGAGGTTGGCCTCTATGCTAAACGATCAGTGGTGCATAGCAAGATTTGGCTAATACTAACACACTTAGATTTCTTCAATAAGTAATAGCGTAACACCGCTAAGGCTTAGAATTTAAATACTAGCAGGTCAGGCGAATGTCGAACAGAGCTGCAGTGATCTGAGACTAAAAGCTCTCTCACACCGAGAAGTTCCTTGCTAACCTTTTAAATACAAAACTTGGCTCCACCTCAAATTAGCATAAAGCTGAAACGTGCGCTCATTCTAATGGGAAGTTGAAATAAGAGTTCAAAGGCAAGAGAAATTAACATAAAATTTTGTTAGTTTAAACTAAAACCTTACATTCTAGTTGAAATGTCATAGCTGAATTAGCAAGTGAATAATGAATTAGCGAAAGATCATAAAGATTCCTGTAGACTTAGGATATTTAATTAAATAATAATGTATTTTACAACTAGATGAATAACCTGAATCATGCATGATAAAGCAAATTTTTCTATGTCTTTTTTGAAATTGTGCCATTTTGCAGCACAAAAACCTCCCGGAAACTCCCAGTTTTTTGATGTGAGGACATCCTCAGTTTCCATATCAAGGTTGGCAGCTATGGCATGTTACCCATCATAGCACAATAACATAGATTCTTTACACATCTGCATTAAAATTTATTCAGTCAAAAATTTTATTTCATTTATTTATACTTTTTCCATTTCTATTGAAATCAGATACTTGAATATCATAAAAATAAGAGCTTAATACATTGATTATTCTTAAAAATGAGTTAAATTAATATGCTATACATTTTGGTACACCATTAACATACTTAATGCATTCTTTTAACATATTTGCAATTTATTAGTAAAAGTTTTAAAACTTAAAACTTTAGAAAAATTGGTAATGAGTATGGTTTTACTGCATAGTCTTGATAAAAATTGGCCATGAGTATGGTTTCACTGCATATGACAGTCATTGATATCAAAGATAGAATGTAACATGTGTAGCTTTTTTACAGACTGTGATTTATCACTTTTTTTAATGCTCACAGTGATTTGAAAATCTAATTTTTCAATAGTATAATAAAATCAAATTTACATAAAATCAGTGATTTTTTTATAGTTAATTTTTTGAAGTCACACATTTATTAAACATAAAAAATAATCCACTGAAGACAATTTTAAAATTACATATGACAGATTATTCTGAAAGCTTGAAGCATATCTTTATAACACTTACAGTCAAGGAACTCAGTAGGCTTACTGAGTGAACATTGACTATAATCAGCTTCATTCATGGCCTAAGTACATGAGGCTATATTTTGGTAAATTCATTGACACTTTTAAAAAAGTTGTAATGAATGTGGGCTCCAGAACACTATAAAAGGCCAGAGGCCCATACGTCTATTAAGACTGTCCTGTAGTCTTAACAGAATGCCTTGTAGTAGGTTGGTAGTTACATACACATGTCCTCACATATACAGGGTGGGAGCAAATAAAAGTGACCTGGAGAACAGAGTTCCAGGTTACAAAGCAACACAGCAAATAAAAGGATATACAGTACTTACCTAACTACAGCAGATGTTGAAATTGACCACAATTCATCTCTTGGCACTTTTGGGCCCTCATCAGTAGGTTACTGAAGGCAGATCAAAGCTGGACTGCAGGAATTGCTGCAATCTCATCTGAAATTATCTGCTGCAGTTCTTGAAGAATAAGAGGGTTCTTAACAATGCACCTCAGACTTCAGGGTTCCCAACAAAAAGTAATCACATAGTGACAGATTAGGTGACCTGTGTGGCCAGCTAAGGCCGAGACCAGACTGACCTCTGCTCAGATGTGAAGCCTATTTAGATTTGTCAGGTGTGAAGACTGTGTAAATGTGATCCAATGTGCATCGACTGTATGGCCAGTTGCTCCATCCTATTGGAAGTAACTGTAGGTCTTTTTCTCCTCAGTCAATACTCCCATAAATGGATAAAAATTGGCGGAAATGTAATGATCCGAATTCAGAGTCTGATGAAAGAAGATGGGACCAGTAACATGGGAACCTTCAAATCATGCAGTGGTGTTTAGTGGAAGGTATGCAGATTCTTCACTGCCCAGAACCTGTGATTCTACGAGTTGACATAACCACTCAAGTGAAATCAGGCTTCATCAGAAATAAAGAAAAGATCTATGCCCAAGCCATTCATTGTTATCTCAGTAAACAGACACTCACAAAACTAGAGGTGCTGAAGAGCATCTGCTGATTTTAATGTATGAACAACAGAAATTCTGTAGGGATGCATTTTCAGTTCTAGGTTTCAGTTCCTGCAAGATCGACGTGATATGTTGGTCTCTTGTAATAGGAGTCAGGTTGATTTCGTAGGACTACGAAGCATTTTCTGCTGAATTGCAGCCACATTTTCTAGTTTGTTTGGGAATTTTATTTTTTTTGACTTGTCCAAAACAGATCCTGTCTGATGACATTTTCTGACTAATTGCATGGCACTCTTCACTAGCACTTTCACACAATTAAACTTCTGAGCAAACAACTGACCGCAGTGTTTCCACACCTTTATTGTAACATTACGTTCCATGATGAATAACCTCTGCTGCACTATGAGTACCATCTGCACCTTTGCGTTGCTCAACTCACACTGACACAACCTGCACTAAACTCTGAACCGATTTCGATATTATGGTGTGCATGTCACGTGGTGCGGTTATATGCATACATTCACATCCAATCGTATCCACTCCTTTGAGCTACTTTTATTTGCCTCACCGTGTATTATAGTCATTGTTATGGCAAGAAGGATTTAAGCGCAGTATACTTTCTAAACTACTTCAAATCTACTTTAAATTCAACAAATAAGTTATAATACTTGCACACCTAAATGAATTTAGCATTTTTTACTATGATTAAATTTCAGAAGAATTCAAGAAAAAAAAGGAAAATTTTACAGTTTTAGAAGAAATAGCCACAATTTAAAATTAACTGTTCTACTACAACTACAATATAAAAAAAGAAACAGATAATATATTTTTTAATAAAAATAAAATCTGAAAGCTCTCAGATTTTATGTTATGCCCAGAACGGGCATTTTTTTAATGTTTTGTGCATTACCTTTATTTATTAAATATCATGTTCGTCACACTTAAACCATAAAATTCAATTCAACAGCAATATCACAAAATATTTAAAAACAGCATATTAGAATTTCCGATACACAGTCTTGTGCACTGGAGATTTTTTTTTCCTGCACAGTGTTGCCATTGCCCACTTTGAAATTGTTGAGTTTGTTAATCAAAAATTCATTAAAATTTTACAAAACATGAAATAGATACTAAAACAATTTCGAAATTCAGGCTTCCAGATGTCCATATTCCAGTGAAGGACTACGTTATTCAAAATTTGACATCTCTATGTACCGTTGTTTTTCAACAGTGCAAGAAACATACATACATTCATGTATTCTTCATTATTTAATGTCTTTAAATATAATGCAAGGCTCTAATATTTGGTGGCAACAATTTAAAAAGTGAAATGCTGTTTTAGAGTGGGCAACACAAAATGCCAAAATAATGGTAAAATAATCTTGTGGGTTAATAACACAGAAACAGATACTAACTTCCTTCCGACTTCATAGTTTCAAAAATAAAATATAAAATTCAATTTCCATACACATAAATAATAAATGTCTTTAAACAGTCATATATTTATTTTATATTTTCAAACTAGAATTTAGAATTATATGTTTTATAACTTTATAATGACCTATTATTAAAATTTTTAAATATAAATCTCATGCTGAAAATTTGAAGACAAAATGAATATTTTGAAACTTTTACACATTTCCAGTTGCTATGTAGTAACACAGTAACATCTAAAGACTTATCAGTGATGTGCAATAGGTACAATTTTGCTTTGGGGCAGTAAATGAAGACAATATCTGTACTCAAAAATACATGTGATACACACTTTTACCATTACTTAGAAGTCCTGGACGTCATATACATGATAATGACTATATATACAGCTTCCAGTGTCTCATGATTTCTTATTAAACATATTGTTGCGTTATACGGGTTCGTGGATTTGAGAGTATCCGATGAAAACACGATGCAGAACAATAAAAAGCACAATTTATTTAGAAGAATCACTATTTACAGCACAGTTCCAAAATTACCTTTAAAAGCGTCGAAAATCTACAATAAATACGCTGAAACAATCAGCAACACAGCTTCCGGCTGTAACTGTAAAGGTAGCTTCACGGCAACACTAAACTTATAATGAACACCGTGGAACAATCACCAATACACTGTCAAGCTATACTGTAAAGGTAGCTTCACGGCAAAGCCCTATCTCGATCGCTTTCCGTTCACAAAACTCTCGAGTAGCTTAGCACTCACAGTAAGCAGCTATTCTCACAACTCTCACAACAACTCACACTGCCGGCTCTCAGAAACGCAAGGGTTTATATAGCTTTTCCTTAGGTTCCACAGGTTTCGAGAAATATCTCGACAGGAAGTTATTCTAGAAGCTTCCCGATTGGACCATGGGATATCGCCTATTTGGTCGCCAAATGGGCGATAAAGTCGCCAATCTGGCAACCCTACCATACACTATTTTATGGCAACCCTAGTGCTATGCCGGAAAGCTTACATACAGGCGCAACCACCGAATTTTTCGCAACAATATTATCGCTGTATTTCCATATCACCTGTACTTACCATCCAATTTTTTTTAGTACCAGTTTGAAAAAGTACTAAAAAGCTATCAACATAAGAAATCAAAATGAGCATATTAGGCTGGCTTATCCTTGGAGAAAATTTCTGGACTATTCAAAAAAACAAACTTCACGAAAACACATAATAAACAGACAGTTTTGAAACAGTGTGCATGCTGGAAATTCCAGGCTGAAAAAATGTTATTGAAAAAAATTTCCTGGCTATGAACAAGTTACTGACATCGGAGAATGGATGGAGCAGGATGAAAAATGTGAACTTTTAGAAAAGGGTGACACAAATGCAGGAGAGTTGAAAGAAAGCAAGGATAAAAATAAAGGGATGGAAGAAAAAAATTAAGATGACTTACAATGAAGGACTAAAGACCACTGAAGGAATGTTCTATTGCATGAAGGAGCAAAGTGCATCTGCTATGGATATTTTTGTTTCTCTGTCACTTTTTAAGCAATTTTTTTTAACTTTTAATAATTAACACTTTTCTGTGTCCTGTACTCCACTAGAACTTTCTTTAGAGTTATATGTTGTAAAATATAATAAGTTATGAATAACCTACTCTCTGTTCTGTAAACTTGACATTTTTCAGTCCACTTTATATTGAATTTGTAGGACTCTAATGCATCACCGCCAAAGACCTTAATCATCTTGGAAATAAAAAAAATAATTTTCTCCAATTTTTTTTTTTTACTGTACCTATTTAGTATATCTTTAACATCTACTTTTAGTGATTTAGAAAATATATCACTGTTGTTGTTACTTAGAAAATATATCACTTTCAGAGTATATCAAAAGTTGACATAATATTTGATTCAAACAGAATCTTGTTTATCTGTCTTTTGAAAATTTTCTTTAATAACTGTCAATAAATATTCATATCATTAAATGGAGATATGCACCTTATTTATGACAGAATATAAAATCTGGACTTATTTTGCTTCCTATTTAAAATGTGTATTGATTATAACAGCAATTTGAAATTCTGTAAAAATATTTTTCTTAATTATTTTTGTCAATTTCAATATTACATTTTGTGAAAATGCTTCAGCAGATATTCAAATAGTTATCCCTTTAGCTTGCTCTTCGAGAAACAAACTTCACATTGCATTTAACTTATTTTTACCAAATACTTTTCCTTTGTAATAATTTTAAAATTTCTCTCTCTCTCTGTTCCTCTCCACGTTAAAACTTTGAACTTCATGAAACATTACAAATATCTTTGTTACACATATTTTTTTTACATATATTACACATGTATGTACACATATACACACACAAATATACAGGGTGATCAGCAAATAAGCCCTGATTTCAAAATTAAATATCTCTACAACAAAGATTGATAGAATTATGTTTTAAACTGTACGTTTATTAGAAAAACAGTAAAAATGGTGTACAAAAGTTTAGAAAATTTAGTTACAAAAATCGTTAACAGATGGCGCTCAGCGCTGAAAACTTTCTCTGAAAGGTGTCTTAACAAAAAAAAAAAAAAAAAAAAAAAAAAAAAAAAAAAAAGAAA
>KK120932.1:101212-120970 GCA_000611955.2 Stegodyphus mimosarum
AAGTGAAGCATTTGCAATCAAAATACAATTTTTTCAAAATATTCACCGTTCGAAACAATGAGGTGGCGTAAACGAACAATGAAATTTGACATCACGTCTTGCAGTGTCTTAACGGAAATGGAATCACATGCAACACGAATCAACGATTCAAGCTCATCTAGAGTAGCGGGATTGTTTCGATAGACAGTGTCTTTCAACGTGCCCCACAGAAAAAAGTCGCAAGGACTAAGATCGGAACAATATGGAGGACAAGCTATTCCTGTGTCAGTAAATTGCAGATAATCTAACGCAATTATTCTGTTCCCAAAGTATTCATGAAGAAAGCGGAAAACTTTATCTATCCGATGTGGTTGGGCCCCATCTTGCATGAACCACTCGATACCTGGTCGATCCTCCAACACTAGTTGAGTGCTGGCAAATTGTTCCAAAATTGTAATGTAACATTCAGTAGTTATCGTTTCTCATATGAAAAAGGGTCCGATAATGCCTCTGGTGCATACCGCAGCTCATGCAGTAACTTTAGGCGAATGCAGTGCTTTCTCTTCACACAAATGAGGAATTTCGGAATCTCCAAATCTCAGATTTGTTTATTAACGATTCCAATCAAATGAAAATGTGCCTCATCTGTGAACCAGATGCAGCTCACATCAAATCTGTTGTTGTCGATCATTGTTAGAATCTGATTCGCAAAGTCAACCCTTTGTTGCACAGCTTTCATGGGTATGGCCTGATAACTTTGGATTTTGTATGGAAACAGCTGTAGGCTATTTTTCAACATTTTTTGCATGCTCGTGTACTTCAAACCTGTCTCTGATGCAATCTGTTGGATGCTTTTCCCAGGATTTTGCTGAACAATTCCAGAAACTTTGGCTGCATTTTCATTAGTGACTACAGTTTGCCTAGGCCCAACAGTTCCCTTTCAATCATCAGCCATGCTGCCAGTCCATTCGAATTTCACGAAGAGCATGTGAATGGTTTTCGCATTGGGTCCAACTGAAACAATGAATTGGTTTTGAAAACTGCGGCGTGTTGCATAGGACTGTGTTCTAATCGGTGAAATTCCAGAACCCAAAAAACACGTTGTTGAATGGAATGCATTATTTCACGTTCTACGTTAGCCTGTTTTCACTAGCCAACAGTCGTACTGATCACTTTCGACTTTGAAGCACATTTTAAAGGCTATTGATAGGTCATTGCGATTAGAGCGCCATCTGTTAACGATTTTTGTAACTAAATTTTCTAAACTACTGTACACCATTTTTACAGTTTTGCTAATAAACGTACAGTTTACCACATAATTCTATCGATCTTTGTTGCAGAGATATTTAATTTTGAAATCAGGGCTTATTCTCTGATCACCCTGTATATTTCTTTAATATTTATGCATTATTTAAGTTAATGTTTCAAATATGATTTTAGTCTGAAAAATTTTACTATGTTTTTATTGTTAGTGAAAAAAATTTCCATTTATCTCCCCCCTTAAAAAGAGTTTCTTTTATCAAAAATAAATATTTAAGTTTTTCATTGCAAAAAGTGCAAAGACAGAGAGAAATTCCAAATTTGCTTAAAATAATTAAATGATATTTCAGTATTAAATTTTCTTTTTCAGACAAAAATACTTTTCATTAAGCTGCCTTTATTACAACATCAGCATACACATTAATACTCCTCAATCTGTGCTATAAAACAGTCATTTTTTTAAAAGATAACATTTAAGGAATATGCTGATGAATTAAGACTCTAATGCAAAAATGAATGGGTATTAATATTCTTCACAGGCCAAAAAATCTAAAATTTCAACTTAAATTTAATAAGCAAAAAATGATCTGATGAAAAGAAATCAATAATTTAATATTATGAATGCAGAAATTGATAAAAAATACAAACTTACTTTCTTCTCTGATACTGTTTTAGATGCAGGCTCTTTAATACATGCACTTAATTTTGCCTAAAAAAACAATAACATTTTCTTTGCTTTTAAAACTAAAATTAATACACAGACAAATCACAGAAAAAATACACTACTGAATTAAATAGCATTTCAATAAAAATCTACATACATGAATTAAAATATTAGGCTTTAAAATTATGCATTCCGGATGTCATTTAAAGAGATTTTATGAATTATGTATTTGTTAGTTCCTTTAAATTCCATACAATTTTAATAGCATGTAGAATGGTAGACAGCATATTTGCAGATACGTAAATGTCAAAATTTTACTAAAGGCTACTTTCAAAAAGTTGCATTAGGAAGAGAAATAATTTACTGTTATGTTTCATCATAAAACATGATCTATCAAGTAAAATTATATTTTGCTCTTAAAGTAATTAATATTCATTTTTTTTATATTGCACTACAAGTACTATAATAAATTTTAAGCATGAAATCCATGTTCCTTATAATTTTGTGAGAAGTATTGCAGAGAGACTGATAGTAAATCACCTTTTTAACAGATGAAATAGATTCTTTGGAACTTGGACTTCTTGCTTCACCATTTCTCTTCAATTTCCCGTTTTTAGGACTTGGAGTCTAAACACATATATACGTAAGCAAAGCTATTTTAATATCAGAAACATAACATATGAATTAATATGATTATGAAATTTTCAAGACATATAAAGCTATAAATTTTTAATACTTAAAAGCATTACTAATGAAAATATAATAGCTAATATAAAGTGAATATAAACTTTTAAACTAGTATGCCATAAATGAGAAAACAATTTTCAAAGAGGTCAGACTAACAATTGCTAATATGATAACTATATACATAAAAAATATATAATATTGGTTATAGGCTGGCATAAAATTCATATATATTTGTTTTTGTTATAAACATGTTTAAATTTGTGTTATACCATAATAAATCAGAGCAGTTTCTTTATTTTGTGTTTAAGATCATACAGGTTTTAATGCAAGAAATGTTACATTAATTACATTTAATACTGTTTACAGTTTAGCACCTTTGGTAAAACAGAATGAGAGACAAAACATGTGAAAATTTGACAACTTTTCCAAAATTTTTGTAACCACAAAATGAGGCCTCTATATTCAAACTTAGTTATTACATCTTCCGTGAGATTATGCTTGTACAACAACATTGTGTACTACATTCTCGTTACATTCAATCCAGTTCAGTAAAACAGACTATGCCTTCACTAAACTACTATATCAGCAACAAACAAACTAATAACTAATGGTTAATAACTTTACTAAACACACTATGCACAGTAACAAGTTAATGCAACTTTTATCATTTGAAATTGCCAATTTTCAAAACACCTTTTCACATTCTTATGCCTACCAGTTTGCAAATTATGTAACGTACATTCTGAAAAGAGAAACAGTTTGAACAAAAAAATTGTATCTGCATTCTGGAAGATTTTCCAGTATTTCTACAGATATTTCTTTTCAAAATCATTGATTAGATAGAGTGAAATATTCTAAAGCTTTGATACAGACTTTTTTTTATTGTTCAACAACTGATCCAAATAAATTAATGTTTAAAATAAGGTCAAAAAGCAACCTTAGTCTGGCATAGATTTTGAGAAAAACTCTGTGAATATCAAGGGCAATTATACATATGTCATAGTTTTTATAGAATAAAAAATAATTTATAAAAAATAACAATTTCAAAAAATAGAGTTTGCCTAAAATGTTGGCTAATTTTAAATAGTACCTCATCAATTTTCTCTTCTGTTTGAAAAGCTGATATTATTTGGAAATACAAAGCTTATCATTTAATAACAAATGAACAACATTACATGTAAATGACCAAGATTAACACAGGTTAGAAAATTAAGCCATAGGAAAACAAATACAGAACTATTAGAAAAATATTAGAAAAACCATGTACAATTGTAAAATTTCTATATTTACTGCATTGTGTGCACAAGATATGAATGCTTTTATCAATTCATACTTTTGCTCATTTTGTTCAAAATTATTTCATTAGTCCAAAGGGGCTTTGTTCCTGAAGAACAATTGTTTTTGTTTTGGCATTTCTGCGTTGATTCATTATAAATGTCTGATTCACTTTTCAAATTCCTGCCACCAAACATTATCGACTTGTATTATATTTAAAGAAATTAAATAATGATGAATCTGCATAAATATATGTATGTTTCTCGCACTGTGATAAAACAATGGTACCTAGAGCCATCCAATTTTGATAACGTACATTTCCACTTGAATATGGGCATCTGGAAGCCCGAATTTGGAATTTGTTATCGATTTCATATTTTGTAAAACCTTAATTTTTGATTAACAAACTCAACGATTTAAAAGCGAGCAATGGCAACATTCTACGGAGGGGGGGGACCTTTTTATCCCTAGTGCGCGGAACTGTGTATCGGAAATTTTAAAGTTAAGCTCATTTAAGAAATATTTTGTGATATTACTGTTGACCTGAATTTTATGGTTTAAGTGCGAAGAACATGATATTTTGTAAAGAAAGGTAACACACAAAGCGTTTAAAAAAAAACCCTTTGGACGTAATTTAAAATCTGAAACATTTCAGATTTTTTTTCTATTATTTTTAATACATTTTTTTTTCTAGTGAGAAGCATAAAGGCTTTGTATGGCACTAATTTAAATTACTATGATATCTAGCTAAAATAAATTTTGCAATGATTACAGAAGAAATAGCTAAGCACATTTTTTAGATGATTTAGCTTTGCTGTTAAAAAAAATGTGCTTGGATTTTTTTTTAACTGCAACTATATTTTTGAAAGTATTATTATTGTCTGCTACTTGACAGTTTTTCTTTTCATGCAAAATGTGGCTCTTAAAGAAGCAATGGAAGGCTATGTTTGTGTTCTTTCTGAAGAACATTATTCTTATCTAGTTATTAAAAAAACATGAAAGCCATGGTATTTTTATATCTAAAGCTATCATAAGTAATGTTGTCAACAACAAAGGAAAAAAGGGTCAAAATTTAGTTTCAAGTGGAAAAATTGTTCCAAATATGTATCCAAGGATAAAATGGAATGTTTCAAAAGTAAGATCTTAAATGTTAAAAGAAAATCTCCCAAGTGAAAGACAGTTGCAGAATCATTGAAATGATCAGTGTCAACTGCAACAAATTGCTTAATGGTCATTTGAATCTTAAAAAGGTGAAAAAACATAATGTGTATCACCTGTTCTCCATGACATATCACCAAACCCAGAACACGCTGCAATTTTCTTTATGAGAAACATTTATCCAGACAAAAATGAAAAAATGTTGTCACTATAGAAGAATCTCATGTGTATTTAAATGACTGTTATAAAGACAGATCCATTTATTATGATCACAGAGAAGAAAAATATCTTAAAATATGGTTTAAAGAATCTAAAGAAAGTTTTTCAAAGGTATTTATGATTGTTGCTGGTATTTCATATAACCGCAAATTAAAAATAAAGAGTGTGTGGAAAAATGTTAAGATCAAGTCCACATATTATCAAAAACATATTTGATACAAATTTTTGAATATGAAACACCTCTTTTTTTTTTTTTTTTCTGCACACAGTGCAATCAATCAGTAGAACTGCAAAACAAAGCAAGCAGCAATACATCTACTGTTAATTTCATGACAAAAAAGAACAAGAAAAGGTATTAAGGTATTCTCTTCACTCATATCCCTACTAAATCTCCTGATCTGTCACCAATGTATTTTTGCTACTAAATCTTTTGGACTTTTAAATAGCGAATTCTCCAAACGTCGACCTACAACCTCCTTTGACTTTAGAAGCAATGGGATGAAATACCTCTTCCAGTACAACAAAAGCTTTTATTGTCTTGGAAAATATGGTGTGTAAAGATAGTGAAGAATAAGGGTTATCAAATAGAGCATTTAAAACATAAAACTTTTAGGTAAAATATTTCTGTAATTACAATGAAAATTGTCTAAAAAATATGCGAACAGCCTCTGTAGAAGCATACAAATACAATTAAATATAAGCTAAAATGCTTTAGCATGTGCTAAAAATTTGTTTAACCTAGCAAAGAAAATATTTTTGGCATTACAGTGTTTAAAATTATATCCCAAATTATTTATTGCAGAATAAAAAATGGGAATAAAATTGCAATTTAAACCACAGAAAAAGGTATTTGAGAAGATTATACAAAATTAAATACAAAATATTCTAAATTTTAAAAAATATGTGCTGCATAATAATGAATTAAATACCAGTCATATAGAAAAGTGAAGTAACACAAGCAGCTTGCTCTAGCTGCAAAAATTTAAATAAATTACTTTCAATCAAGAATTTAAAGGTAACAAACCTACTATACTGCTCAAGGAAATAAAAGTAAATAAAAGTAAATAAAAGTAAATTTTCAGAATTTTTCTGATAGCTTGCATTTTAAAAATGATGTATGATAAATGTATTGCTGAATATTGCATTCAAATTAGTATTTTGGATTCTTACATCTGATCTTGGTTTGTTAGAAAGTATTAACAAAGTCCTATTAAAACAAATAAAGTAGCTATCTAGAAATAAGCTTGTTTAATACTTGAAAATGTATTTCTACACTGCTCATCTAAATTAAAGGATATTAACAAGTATAAAACTTAACTATTACCTTCATGAAATGTAAGCAATGATAATTTGTATAAAAGCATGCATTAATAACTATCATAACTGCCATTTGATTTATCTCCAAATGATGAATTTGAAGTAAAACTTCTAGAAATTTGAAAATGATGGAAAATAATCACCCTATTTTGCAGCAATCTTTCTTTAATACAGTGCATAGCTACTTCTGACAATAAAAGCAAATATTACATCTTCATTTCATAGAATTTATCAAACTGTCGGTCAAGTCATGGAACTGTGCACCACTATTCTAAAAAAAGTTCTTTCCCTGTCTAGAAGGTCTAGGGAGGAATTTTTTGCACTGAAAATTTAATGGCCTAAGGCATCCCTCAGATGCTCAATCAGGTCTGAGTGAATTGTGCAACCTATTGAAGCAAGAGCTTTAGTTTCCAAATATCCTGAAAGTAGCATTGTCATTCATTAGCAAAATATTTAAACCAACAACACACTTGAACAGCTGTTGTTTCAGCACCTTGTACATATATCTGTGACTGGTTACAGAACCTCTATTTAAACCATGCAACTTGGTGTGGTCGTATCTAATGATTCTTTTCCAAACCATGAAATCACTTCCCTAGGAATGGGATCTTTCATGAATAAGGAAAGGCAAGTTATGTGATCTCTCCAGATATTATAATATCAATAATTATAATTCAGCCTATAATCTGAACTCAGTACATAATCTCACTCCTCTTGCCTCTGACAATGACACAACCTCAAACAGCCCCTTTGAAAATCAGGTGAATGAACAACAAACCATCAATTTTCTCACACAAAATCTAACCTTGTTAAGCCTTTGTGCAGCAATAAAATGGTTATTTTTACTTTCTGTTGCATTCTGAATGACTAAAACCAGCTCTTTAGTAGCTCCTTTACAGTTTCTTTAAACTGACAAAGTTAGAAAAAGGTGTCTGGGTGCACTTGTTCTTTTGACCAGAATGTCTACTAACTGATTCACTGCTTAAAAAAAGTAGTTTCATGATCTTGATATGACACTTTGGAGGATATTCAGATTTGGGGCAACCCCCATTTGTGGTTGTCTCTCCCCTTCATGTCTATGAATTCACCACCACTTTTGCACTTCAGTTAAGTGAAACTTTTGAGTCAAAACTAATGAATGCTGATCACTATTATAAACTCCATTAAACAACACTACACTCTCAAATTCTAATATGCGTTCACTGTACAACACTTTGCATATAATTTCCTGAAATAACCTATGTGCAGCAGTCCAGTTTTGGATTTAATTTCAGGCAACTGACATAAATAATTACACCATTAGATATGGGATGAAAACATTTAGTCAGAGGGTTAACCTTTTCAAATTATCAGTTAATTTCAATAACAGTGTAAATATTAATTAAACAAAATATACAGCACAATGTCTTGCATCAAAGCATATCTTCAGTTGGTTCTTATATGTACTGAAATTGACATCTAAGCCAGGATAAAAATACAGTCAATCAAGTATTTCTTATTCATAATATATGATGTTCAGCATGTAACTGATGCCTTCATTGACAATTTATTCAGATTATGCTTTCTGCATGAAATTCCATAAGAATTTGTGCAAGAGGAGGCCAATTTACTGGAATTATATGCTTTTGCTTGAATAATAAATAAAAAATTTTATATAGCTGTTGTGAGTAAATCAAGGTGCATGATTAGAGTACCAAGCAAACTGTGGTCATAAATATCAATTTAAATAAAAATGGAATTTAAACTATCTCGACTGACAAGTTCCCTCTTCAATATGGATCTACATTCTATGCCAAACAGCACTGCTACATCGTTGTCTCTTTTTCTTCACAATTACAAAGTTCATATTTTTTATTACATATACACACACAGAAATAATGCAACAGATTCATGATTTAAAATAATCTAAAACACATAATTCAAAGCGTTTTTCATTAAATACTGCAATTTAACACAAAATTCAAACAGCCAGGATTATAAGCAACTAATATAGAATTCTTCAGATTAAGTAAACAATAATTTTGCTGTTGTGCACATAATCCTGTACCTTCAGTCACAGAAAAAATTTCAAATTATAGGTAATATTCTATAAGAAAGTAAATCCTCACATCCTTCAGAAACAAGCAAAATGAGAGAGATATTTGACAGCATGCTTCAGAACTGATAAGCTAAACAAGGCTGCCAGATTAAAATTTTAAATAAAAGCCAGAAGAAAAGTAAAATAAATGGAAATACATTTTTGTTAATCATATCTCACTGAAATCTCCAAATCTAGTAATTCAGGGCCTTACTACTGAAAAGAAAAGTATCCATGGCACAAAATTTCATCAAATGTAAATTTTATTTTCTGAAGATAATAATTTTACTCAAAAACACGACTCCCCTCAGATATATGGCATTCACTAGAGTTAGGATAAATTTTAAGAAATAAAAATATAGGTGACTAATTATTTTGTCTTGCATTAATTCCAAGAAAAATCATCACTATTTATTATCTTTCCTTTCAGAATTTCCTTAACAGCATTATTAACTGTGGCTCAAATACAAAGCAAAGCTAAGTTAACAATGCATTATCCTCTATCTGTTGTTATGCATATCAATATAGTGGATGCAGGTCTAAATTGAAATCACTCAGCTAGACATGGCTATTATAATTAGTTGCAGTTTATATGGTGCTCATATGTGTGGTTAAATTAGTACTTAAACTGTGTAAGTACTCTATGTGATACGATGATAAAACTTTCTCTTCTCATTCTAAAATTTCACCTATCAAAACATTTGTTTATAAGACCCTATTAAACTTTGGAATAAATATACAGCACCCCCCCCCAAAAAAAAGGAGGAGGTTATATTTTCAAATAAATACTTCAGTTAATTTCTTTAATATTTATCCTAGAACTGTTTTATTCTTTCATTTCTTATAGTTCCACCAGATTTTCACAACGTTATCAAGAAGCTTTGGATATGTAAATTTCATTCTTTGCTTTCATATTATTCAATTTAATAACTTAGGATATAAGACAAATGTGTGTGTATGTGATTATGGCAAAGCTTTGATGGCTATCTGCCTAAAGGGAAGGATGCCTTCATGGAGGATTTTCTAAGGACAACTGGCTTGTATATATGATACTGATGAGGAAAACAGAAAACACACCACGCACCAAACCCATTCACAGGATTCGAACCTCGGACCGAACTACCAGTGTTCAGCAACTTTATCACTTATAAGACAAATGACATTACTTCCTCATATTATCATACAAATAAAAATAAAGGTTAAAAGTACATTTCATGGCTGATTTCTAGGATTATAAATTATGTACATATACTACTGGAGGTTACACATAAATCAGATTTGAATTTTATTAGCATTGCTCCTGGAAAAACAAATAAAATATGATTCACTATTAACAATGCTGCAAAGGGGGTAAGATTTGTATGGCAGAAGGAAATCTCCACATAAAGAAATATCTTTTGTGGAAGATTATAAAAAAATTTTACGTATTACCATTTACATGATTTTAATATGATAAAAAATCCAGTAAAATTGGGCAATACTTTTCATTCTGTCAGGATACAAAATCCTCTGACAGAAAATAATAATTACTTAATTTAATCCAACATATTTTAAAATATATTTTGTATAGCATAAGATACACTAGAATTCATGTAAAAAAGATTTTAGGGCATAAAACTAAAGACTGTTTAAACTGTTTCAGTTTAAAAATTTAAAAATTTCAAACACACTTATACTCAACTTTTAAATACACAATCAGAAGCAACACTTTTATATTATAAGCATTAAATCTCTTAAGAGAAAAACAAATATGTATAATTACCTGACTTGAAGAACTACTGCTTTTATCCCATTTATGAGTTGCTCCACCTTTTGTACCATCATTATCATCATCATCACTTTTATTCTTCTTCATGGTTACCAAACCAATCAAATCAGTTGTTTCTTTTGATGCAGCATAAATTTTCTAAAAAGGAAAATTTTATATTTCAGGTGTTAAAAGAAGGGTACTTTCTGACTATCTGTACTTCTACATAAAAGTCAGAAGCTCATTGCTGTCTTTAGAGAGCACTGACAAATTCATTGACAGAAACTTATAATGCAAAGGTAACTTATAATGTAAAGGTATTTTTGTTACCTTTTTGCTAAGGCTTGTAGAATGTAGCATACCAAGAATTCCATAAAAGAGCAATAAAATCAATCAATAAAATGAAAAAAAAAGCAAAAAAAGTTTTTTTTTTCCGAGAAATCCACCTTTTTTCTTTCCCTTGAGGTGACCTGCTTTTGCATTAAAAGGAAAACAAAATCAGAGAATTGCACAAACCTGGCATCCATCAACTTCAACATTGCATACTGAACAAAACAAACATGTGCTATGCGCATACCAGGGTTTTCATGTTATACTTTTTGCCAAAATCAGAGATTACCACATAACTATTTTAGTAATATAGTGCTTTCACTCATGAATATTTTTGTTACTTTTTGGTGGGGGTGGGGATAGCTAGAAAATACAAAAAAGGGGGAGATTTGAAAAAGTAAAAGATTTTAGCAGCACATGTTTCTAAAAATCAAATGTTATGCAAATATTTATTAGATTTTTAATAATACTATGAAAAAGAAATTAATTAAAATCTTTTTTAAGATTAAAGAATTTTTTAATGTTAGAAAACCTTACACATTCCTTCATTTTAAAAGTCTGTATAATTCTCAAAGTCACGAATGCCAAATATGTAAAGGGCAATGTGTCAAAATTTGAAGGTCATCCCAACTTTCTGAAGACATGTGTTCAGTGAGCACATACATAGAAAACATGATACTTTTATGAAAAGAAAAGGTTTGCTGGTCCTAAGAGACCAAACAGTTAAAAGTAAATAGTGTCAAAACCATAAACAATAAAAAAAATTTAAAAAAACTATGGTGGAACTTAAAAAATATACTTAGAAACTCTTACATTGATCTCAGAAAATTTATTTATTTCACCATCAAACCCATAAATGACAGCTGCCAAAATGCAAGAATTCCTTAACAAAATTGGACTTGTAGCGGTTGAACTCTCAGGAAAACTGAAGATGAATATCACAGTTTTAAACTCTATATCTAATGACATATGATCCTGTTTTGAACTTTTGAAATCACAACTGTCACAAAACCAGGTATTTAAAACAGTGATCCAAACTGCTTCTCTACTGTTGGCTGAGTATTATTTCAGGTCCCCAGCTTCCTGATTTGAAATTAAGTCACAAGTCTTTTCCCTTTCCTCGCTATTCAAGCTGCAGCAGAAATTTTCATTACTGAACTTTCATATCAGAATGTCATCTAAAGGATCAACATGCTCCCTGAATTTTACAGACCCAAAGGTGTTTCCCCCTTCTGTTACTTCCATGAAAATTTCTGTGTCAGGCAAAAATAACAGGTTCTAATTTGAAATTGTTTTAGGCAGCAGGAAAAGGCTTTTGTGCTGAATGTCATTATATCCATTCCATATCAATGAATAATTAGTATTCAAATAATGGATACTCAATGGATTAATATATAGCATTATTGTGACACCAAAGCTACATAGTATTTTCTTGACATATAGCTTTATTGTAGAGATATTAAAACTGAAGATTTCATGATGTTATTTCCATTCAGTAAAATATTTTGCCCATCTTGCAGAAAACAGCATACTGCACAGCTTCAATATTTTATAATATAAAATTAATTGAAAAGAAGAATGAAATTGCTAACGAAGGGGGAATATTTACCAATTAATTTTGCATCACTGGGATGAGATTTCTGTACATTTTCCAATCCAATATAAAGACATTGAATTGAAATCACAAAATTTTCTGCTTTTATGACTGTCAGAAAACTTAATTCTTTTTTTTTTATAAAAATATACAAGATGTTGTAATCCAATATGTGTCAGAGAAAGAAGAATATATGACCCTTGGATAACAAACACTCCCTATGGGTTACATACCCTCAATTAAAACTGAAATGAAATTGGACAAAGTCATATGATCATTCCCCAGCACTTAGTGAAATGACAAAAGCATGACACTGACAGATATTAATGACAAATCACAGCTGAAATGCACCTATACATATTTTTATGAACTCTACTCATGTGACTAATGTCAGGGATTCAGGATAAGCTATAAAAAACATAACCCTTTGATTTGAATTTCACTTTTCATCGTGCTCTTTCAGTACAGTATAAAATAATAAAAAATCACCTAAAGATTGCATTAACTTAGATATAGCAAGAACTGCGAATCCATGATTTTTACATGGGGCCAGCAATACATAAATAACATACCATAGCTACCAACCTTGCTATGAAAACTAGGGAGGATCTCACATCAAAAATTGGGAGTATCACAGAAGTTTTTCTAATACACAATGGCCCTATTTCAAAAGAAATGGGAAAATTTGCTTCATAATGCATGATTCAGGTTATTCATCCATTTATAATTCCAAGGTAAAATATAATAATAGTTAATTAAATATTCTAAGTCTCGTATCTTTATGGTCTTTTGCTAATTTTAGTTTATATTTTTTAATATTTCTATATTGAAATAACCCTAAGTATGGAAGAAAAGCTTTAATTTATCTAAGTACTTTTAAACATGAAAATAAAATGAATAGCTAATGTATAATACTATTGTGCAAACAAAAATAGTAACACTGATGTAAGACAAATGGTAACTGATTGAACACTGGTTGAATCATCATATAAATTTCAGCAAATGTCTGCAGTGGTTTAAAGCAATTAAGGTCAAATGAAAATTAATAAGAAAAATTATGTTGATAATCTCTAAGGTTTGTTGGGATAAAATTTGCATAACCCAAGTTTCATAAATTCAGTAAATTTTATTTGTTGCTCCAAAACACTTTCCTCAGCAAAGCTAAAAATTAAAAACTGGGAGACCTGACAATTTACTAAGAAACTGGGAGAGTTGACAGCTATGGCTTTCCCTCAGAAATATTAGAATAAATTTGGCAATGCTATGGGAGAAGAAAAAAAATAATTCATAATTCATAATTTAAAATAAAAATTTAATTTTGATTTAATAATAATTCTCAGGCAGATCATAAATAAAACAGAGTATTTTAATTTATTTTAGAAATTCTCTCATTTTTTAAAGCTTCAGATCAAAAATACAAAATTTATTTGTAAACCAGTGATTAACCTTTCACTGAAAGAAATCTCAAAACATACCTCCAGTTCTTGTAGATTAGTTGCAGTTTCCCATGTTTTATCAGTCCTTATGCGAGTAACTCGAGGGAAGCGGATAGAAATTCCATGAGCAGTATGGACTTCTGCTTTGGAAAATTCATCACCAGTTATTTCCCAAACTGGAGACTTCTAAAAATACCATAATAAGAGAACCAGAATATTGAATAGTTCTTTACAAACTTTTACAGAATTTTACAAACAGAGGCAATGCATAGAGAGCCAGAATACTGAAATTGTACTTTATAAACTTTTACAGAACATTACTAAGGGAACCTTTTTTACAGACAAAAAATGAAACATAATGCAATATGAAAAATGATTGCAAAAAATATATACTACTTTAATGCTTGAAGTTTCATTACTTTTGGGCCATAAAGCTGAAAGCATGCAATATCAGCAATAAATTCACTTTAATTAGATCAACAAATAATATTCATTTTGCATCGAATTCTGCATTGCTTTGGATTATAGGATGATGCATTGAATGAGTTAAAATTGAGCATTCTTCTCTACTCTATAGATCTATTGATAAAGTGTTAAAATGAACGAAATGTTGTAAAAACACGATTAAAATGAATCTTGAGATTCTGAACTTTCAGCAATGATCTGGTCACTTAATTTAGTTAACATTATTAGTAAATATTACTATTAAATATACAAATTAACTGAAATTGATTTACTACTTGAACTTTTAGGAAAGAATAAAAAAACCACAATATAGGAGTTTTGGTTTAAAATTTAAAATAATTTGAATTTAATTTCTACTCACAAAATTACATTAAAATGACACATTTTTGATTCAGATGCATATTTTACAAATTTTCATTAAATATCATCATTAGTATTTTTATTTTTTTGAAAAATAAATACAATAAAACCTCTGTTAACCATATCTCAATGGATGGAGGCCTGTTAACCAAGCCAACAATCAATTTAAGGAAAAGTGTTACTACGTTTTCCAAATTATTATACATATACAGGTACAACAAAAGCTTTTGGCCTTTCTTATCAACAGTAAGTTATTTAACAATCTTCCAGTTGTGCATTAGAATAAAAAATATGGTTTACATATATTAAAAATGAAAGCAATGTTAACTGACATTAATTTGTAGATATGTTTCAAAGCATAAAAGGATGATGTTTTCGAATGGATAAATGTAGGAAACACAGAACCAAATTCTTGAGTTTTTAGCGATAGAAAAAATATTTGCAGTACAGATGTCAAGAAAAATAAAAATTTCAGTGATGCTGAAAATGATGATGAAACTAAAAAGTGGCAGCTAACCATGCTGAAGTCGTGATTTACGAGTATTTTTATTATGCCAAAGCACATGAGATTCTTTGCCTAAAGGAAAGAATGCCTTCATTGAAAACATTTTAAAGAAAACTGGCTTATATGTGCATTACATATACAGAAACCATGAAATATTACATGCAGCCAACTCATTTCTCAGGATTTAAACTCCAAATGAACTATCAATATTCAACTGTGGTACCACCTGACCACTAACAGGCATTGAAGCCTCAAGCAAAGCATCAACAGTGCTTTATATATTATTTAAATAATACTTACAACATTGTTGATACTTAAATATTATTTAAAGCAATGCTCTGATACTTCTCTTTTGGATCTTGTGTTGATAAAAACATGGCATGATTGTGTGGTAGCTGATAAAGCCACCATAAAAAAGTTTAATATATATTTTTAAAAAATTATCTCATAAAAATGTATGGAAGAAATTTGGCAAAATTTCAAAATGTACGTTAACTTTGATAAGGTTTATTTATTCCAGTATTTTCATGAATATTTTTGTCATATAATAGAATCTTATATGAATTATTTGTGAATTATATGAAAAAATGTATCTAGTAATAAAAGAGTTTGTTAAAATATTGATAGTTGTACTTGCACACTGATTTTTAGAATTTCAAATAAACAATTTCAGAAAACATTGTCAAAAGAAAAATGGGTGCAATTTAAAGTTTAATCTCTATTAATTGAGATTTAATCATGTGAGGTGATTAGTCCTAATATCTCAAATAAAAAAGGTTCCACTGTATTTTCTTTAAGATATTTAAGACAATTAACAGAAGAAATCCAACTTACTAAAAATTTTTAATTAAACTAAATAGTAAGAAAATAAAATAATGCTACAGTTCAATGCATATTAAGAATTCCTCCCCAAAAACATTAGATATTCACTACACTGTGTTATTCATACCGAATACATATTGCAAAACTAAACATAAATTGTAAACATGAAATATAAAATGCAGTACCTTAGGATCAGCTGATACAAAATCTGGAATGAGGGAACTGCTGACATTCAGCCATGAAGGAACTTTTGATGGATCCTGAAGAAAGGGTTTTTAAGATATTTAGTTAAATACTATATGAATAAATTCAAATCATGTTTTTAATAAAATATATAATAAATGTTCAATTAGTAATATAACATCTATTGATGCCTTTAGTCTTGATTGAAGGATTATTTGTCATAAATTTTCTTGTCCTGCCTCGCTAACTGTGAGAGGAAGAACACCCCATAGGCAGTTCGAGTATCTCTCCTCATTCTTTTTTTTTTTTTTTTTTTTACAGAGATTCATCATGTATTTAGAGTAGCCCCTTGCTGCCCCAACACTATATGCTTACGAAAAATCCATGCCTTCTCTGGGATTCGAACGTAGGCCTATCGGTATGGCAATCAGCCTTGCTAACCACTATATCGGGTAGAATTCCCAAGCATGCCAATTCTTTACAAAATGGTCTCCCACCTCTCTTCCCTTACCACCAATCTCTCAAAAGGTTTGCAGGTACTTAAAATACCCCCTTGATGCACAGACACTAAACGCTTCCAAACATTCATTCCTTTTCTGGGATCTTAACCCAGGCCCATTGATACAGCAATCAGCATCACTGACCACTATACCAGCAGAATTCCCAAGCATACCATTGTGTTGTGTCCTCAGTTTTCAGAAATACTGAAAAAATTGCTTCTTTGGGAAAAATTAGGGACTATGCCATTTAAGAGTCTCACACCTTTTTTGTAGGAGAAAAGAAAGAAAAACTGTTGCAATCTCAACCTTAATTATGATATTCCTTTTGACTGTAGAATCTAGGAAAGCACTTGGAATTAAACCATTATAAAAAAAAATATACTGTAGAATATAACAACTCACTGAAGCTGCTGAAAATCACTTGCATGTGGAGCTCAAAGATTTCTGTTAACCAATCAGAATATAAGAATTGTCATATATACCAAGCATATCACTGATTTAGCAATAAATCACTGATCTCCATGTTTCTGTTTGTTTCCAGCACTTTTTTTTCACTTACTCTATCACTTTCTATAATATGAAATATTTATAAAATTCAGAGCACTTTGTTTCCCCTTTTCACTCTTTAAACAGTAAATCTAAAACTAGCTTTGTGAAGTACCCGTATTTAGTGCAATTACTGATTTTTAGCACTGTAAATGATATGATGGATATAAGAAATATTTTTGGAGGTGAGGTTTTGTATTATTACTACCTGAAACTGTTTTTTGTTGAACCAAATTCTCAAACAGCTGCAATTTACTGTCTATAACTATTGAAGGTGTAACACAAATTACAACTTTAGCCCAAGTGTAGAGTGGCCTGAGTGTGGCCAAGCCCTGAGTGTGGCAAAGCATAAAATAAGTGTCAGTTATTATTTACGCAGCTTGACTAATACAGTCCTAACACAATGTGCTTTCAAGATCAACCAATGCTCACTTTCTATTTGTGTGAGAGAAAAGCAGAGTCATGAGAAATTTGGAACCCTTTAAAACACAAGCTCAAGCTTGGATATTGTGGCCTAAGTAGTAATCAGGCCATGTTGTTCAAATTTTTATTTAATAGTCTAAAAAAACATGCATATTTCTCGTGATTTATAATAAAACAAAACTAAAGTCAGAAAACAGTTAAAGAAACTTGATAATTAAGATTAAGCTTAAATTATTTACATGGTTGAAGTCATTGCAGTGAGGCTAATATATATAAGCAGAAAAATGGAGCATAAAGCAATTTACTAAATGTAACCCAAGCTTAAAGCACTTTTTGAATTTTACAGTCAGGAAGAAATAAAACTAAATGTAGCAAGTTACAACTCCTTTTAGTGTGTCTGTGTGTGTGTGTTACAGCAACTGTATAATTTTTAATGTGTACATTATTATTTATTATCATCATCAACAAATAGGTAGATACTTTGGAAAAATGTTTCTTCTAAGCTTTCACAGAAGAAAATTTTAAATTCAGATTAAAAAATGCTTAATGAAGCAATAAGACTGATTAAATATCAGCTTACAGTATTTTATATGCTTTAATTGCCATAAAAAATAACAAGAACATGAAAACACATTCCTGTCAAACAAAGATTAAAGCTGATAATTAACTAAACTTTATATTTACTACACATATAGAATATGCAGGGTTATTAAAAAACATGTAATAAAAATGTAAATGCAGTAAGTAGATGGGACTGAAATAAGCAACTTTTGTAACAGAATGTAGGTGTCAAAATGGCACTTGGAAGTGCTACAGGCTGCATGAATGTGGAACTTGCCTATATGTATTTTATTTACAGGGTCAGAGATGGAAATATAGAAATTGCTCAGAACAGCTCCTTGGGAATCATTCTCTGTATCTCCTTAGGTAGCTGTTCTGTTTTAACAGCAATCCGATAGATAAAATGCATTTCAGCGAATTCCATGTTTGTGTACAGATGCATACTACTAAAAATATGCATGGAGAATGATGAGTTTTGCCAGTAAAATACTTTTACTTAAGGGAAAAATATGATAAAATATTTTGGTAACATTTAAAGATACGGCAAACTCTTCCAACCTCACATCTGTTAGCATAATTAATAGCCAATTTAAATACCTGCTAACATTAAAACTCTTGTCTAACTTGGATGTTTATCACTTAAAATTATAAGGCTGCTAATAACAAAGGATTAAAAAAAGAATTTAGTAAATTATTTTAGAGGTTCTAAAAACTCTTTGTTTAAAAAAAATTATTTTATGATCTACCTCATGGAACAGAAATAAAAAATTAATAAAATAAGAATATGAGAGAAAACATCAATACGAAATTATTTTTAAAAAATCTTAAAATTTTGAAGCATTTCAGGGCATATTATTATACTCATCACAGTTGAAAATTTTTTAAAAAGTCCATCTGATAGGAGATTTAAAAACTGGTTTCAAAATTTGACCCAAGCAAATGCAGATATCAAATAACACAGAACCACAGAACTTTATATACAAAAAATAATTCACAACAATTAAATTTAACATTTAAGATGATTTTTTTATTTATTTGCATGGAGTTTTCACGTCTGGAATTAGTCTACAATTTTTTTAATATACTTAGATTCCCAGTAGTTGAGTCGATAAGACTAATTTAAGGTAATTTGGCCATGTTTGAAAACTCAGAGCATGGGTGCTTTTATAGTTCTCTCCATGTATAACATGAGTATTCAATCCAAGAATGTTTTCCTTCTCATAAGCAGGTAGTCCTTGTGTGCTTTATTGTCATCATATAAATATAAAAATCTAATCTCTTATGCACTTTATTGCATTATTTTATGCAAATGATTTTAGCATTTTCCCGCCCTCAGGAACCTTTCTACCATGTAAAATTTAAATCTGATGTGCTCAGGGCCAGCACTACATATTTTGCTGTCCAGTGCAAACTCTGCAACTTCTAAATTCTGTCGCCCAGTTTCTTTGTCAATTCTAAAAGTTTTGCCACTAAATCTGCCACCTGGTGCAATTGCACAGGTTGCACTAGCTCTGACGTCAGCCCCAAATTTGCTTATATATTTTTATTTTCAGAGTTTTAATATCTTGCAGCAATTTACCTGTGCATGTTTATTTACGTTTCTGTAGAAGTAAATTAGCAGCCCAACTTAATTGAACCCCTTATCTCGTG
>KK120932.1:121037-138324 GCA_000611955.2 Stegodyphus mimosarum
AATATGGAATAAAAAGCTATTTAATAGATATGCATGAAATTGATCTAAGAGGTTGGTGTGGCATTACTGGATCACACAGCATACAATAAAGCAAAAATACACAAAAATACATGTATTATGACCAACATATAGCGAAAGACTAAATGGGACAAAAGAACGTGCAATGGAAACATCACGATAATAACGGGTACGACACCTTCTAATTAATGTGTGCTTGACAATGTCAAGGCAAGCTGGCATTAATGTTGTTGATTGCTTATTGTGGCAGTAGCTCCCATTCTTGTAGTAATGCATGTTGGAGCTCGTGGAGCATGCCTGATGGCACACTGTGACCTGTAATCTATCATCTCAACATGTCCCACACAAGCTCTATACGATTCAGGCCCAGTGATCTAGCAGGCCACAGCAAATATGGAATGATTTCACCATCCAGAGAACTTCGCACCACTCAAGCTCTATGTAGGCAGGCATTTTTGTCCATAAATATTGCATTGGTACCCACTATGGTGATAAAAAGATGCACAAGACAATGTAAAATTTTGTTGCAATATCAAACAGCTGTGACGGCACCATGAAATATCACATAGACACCAGTGCGGCCTTTCATGGCCATCCCGGCCCATACAAGTAAGTCTCCTTCTCCTTAATGGTCTTTTTTTAGAGGCTGTTTGGGGCTCAATAACGTGTCCCTGACTCTCATTATATCATTGCCCTTTGGAAATCATTGTTGATGTTAAATCACGACTCACCTGTAAAGGGTACATGGCCTCACTGCTCTGGTGTCGAACTGTAATGTTCACAGGCCCAATTCAACTGCGCTCTGACAGCAATGGGGGAAAAGGAACACAAACTACAGGTCGTCAGGCATACAGTCCACCTTTGTGCAGTCAACGCAACATAGTTTGGTGGGATATGGATACAGCAGTAGAGAGATGCAATGCCAGTTCTTATATTAGTGATCTACGGCATCTTGCACATAGCAGTAGGAAGCGATCATCTGCCATTGTGATAATTCTTTGATGTAATATCACACATAATTGAGTAATATCAGAATGATAACATTTACTGCAGTCACATTAAGCAGAGATGACAGTAAGACTAAATTTTAAGACATGATCACAAAACAAGAATTACTAATTAAACAGCAGTTGGAGGGATCACTGCTGAACAAATTGTGTAAGCAGATGCTTTAAAATATAGTTGTAATATTGTTATCTTTATTATGGATAACTTGCAAATATTTCAAACTTATCATATACACTCACGTTTGTGAAAATTGCAACATCATGAAGGACTTACGCGAGTGAGCTGAAATTTTCAGGAAATGCAAAGTAGCGCATGATATGCAAATGATTAGAATTGCAAATCCGTAGCGCATGCGTATGCTGAGCAGCGCCCTCTGAACGGCTGATGGATCCGAATAAATATACGGCTGTAGCGAGGCGTGTATGGTTATCGGTGGTTATCTGCTAGTGGTAAACGTTAACTCAATCTGTACTTATGCCTCGTCGACGAAAGAGAGCGAGATTTGAACAACTTACAGAGTTTGAACGAGGGAGAATCATCGGCCTCCGTGAAGCTGGATTGTCGTATCGTGCAGTAGCCTCTCGTGTGCAGCGTAACAGCAGCACAGTGATGCGCGTTTGGAAGCAGTGGACGGACGAGTGTCGGACAACTCGGAAATCCGGGAGTGGACCCCGAAATGTGACGTCAGCTCGCGATGATAGACACCTGGTCCGCATGGCGCGGACGGACCGTACAGCTTCCTCTAGACAATTGGCAGCACTGTGGTCAATAGCTACAGGTGTTTCATTGTGTGCTTCATCAATTCGTAGACGTCTGCTGCAGTGTGGACTGCGCGCACGGACTCCTTTATACAGGATCCCCCTAACGCACGACCATCGCCGCCTGCGGCTACAATGGGCCAATCAGCATAGAGACTGGCGTGCTGATTGGCAGCATGTCGTGTTTTCTGACGAATCCCGCTTTAATTTGTGGTACCATGATGGCCGCATTCGTGTCAGACGCTATGCCGGTGAACGCCACCTTCCGGAGTGCATTATCGAACGCCACAGTGGACGAACACCCGGAGTTATGGTCTGGGGCGCCATAGCATATCATAGACGATCTCAATTGCTACGAATTGTGGGCAATCTGAACAGCAACCGGTATATCCGTGAAGTTCTACAGCCCGAAGCTGTTCCCTTCCTTCAAAGCTTGCCAGGCGCTGTATTTCAACAGGACAATGCCCGCCCTCATACTGCTCGGATTGTTAAATCCTTCTTTGCAGCGCAGCAGGTACAGCTTCTTCCTTGGCCTGCGTGTTCCCCGGATATGTCGCCAATTGAACATGTGTGGGATGTCATTGGTCGGCATCTTGCTCGTGATCCTCGTCCTGTTGCGTCTGCAGACGAACTTTGGGTACGCGTACAAACGATATGGAATGCTCTTCCTCAGTCAGACATTCAAACTTTGTTTGACTCCATGCCACGTCTTGTAGCAGCACTTATTGCGGCGCGTGGTGGCCACACAAAATACTGATTCTGATCTCTTGTTCGTTTGCTTTGAACATTTAATCATTTATTTGTACCACTACCACTCAACTGTGTATTAAATTGCATTCAATTATGACGATTCCTTCTTGGTGTTGCAATTTTCACAAACGTGAGTGTACATAATTAAGTTACCATTCATATAGTTTTCACTTAATTCTTAAATAAAAATTCAAGTTCAAAATATTTAAAAATTTATTTTCAGAAAGATATAATACTTTGCTTATTTTTATCATATCCAGTTCTGTTTGCAATCTATTAAGTGTTTCATCATCAAAACCTCGAGCTTTTGTTACTGTACACCACTTGCCAGTCAATTTATTGAGACATCCCATCAAAAATATAGACATGAGACCACCTGGAATATCAAAAATAAGTGTTAAAAAAAAAGAAGAAGCAAACAATTACAAAATTGAATCTAACAACAAATTGATAACTCATCAGCATTTAGTAATCATAGCAAGATGTTTTCTCTTATATTACTGCTGCTTTAAGTAAATAACATGAAAGTATATTATTATATTTAACTGCATTTCAAAATAATTTCACATGGCAGTCTTTTAAAAATGTGTTTTTAATATGAAAATTATAATATATTTTTATATTACCATTCTGCCCAGTGCCATAGTATGCTCCCAGAACAACCAAATCAGCACTATCAATCATGCCAGCTTCTTCTGAATAATCCTTTTTAATTTTTAACCAGTGTCTTTTCCCAGGTTCATAAATACCCTAAAAAAGAACAAAAGCACTTGATATTTGTTGGTTTGAGCATAGCAAATCACAAGAGAGTTATCCACCTAAGAGGAAGGATGCCTCTGCCAGGGGACTTTCCAAAAGGAACTGTCTTCTATTCACATTACACATGGCAAAAAATCCTGTAAAAAACCATGCAACCAACCTGTACAACCATTGGGTCAAATGACAGGTCTTCAGTGATCACACAGCCAATGATAGGCCAACAGCAGATGACTTCTCAGTTGTATGACACTTCTCATGCTTAGTTTCCCAAAATATTTTTGGAGACATTTTAAATTTACCATGCTATGGTCTGTTACTTTAGAATAAGCACTTGAAGGCTATTTCTGCCTCTCTACCAAACCATGACTCATAAGTGCTGTGAGCAACAGTCACAGAAAATAACTGCTTTGGGGGAAAAAAATATGATATGAACATCAAATTACTTCCTTTTACAGCCCATTAAATTATACACATTTTTTGCTGCACTTAATTTACACTTATTTCTTCGAATTATTCTAACTTGATTAACCGGTCCTTCAGGGCAAGTTAAAAATGGCATCAAAAGTTGCAAATTTTTAAATTAAATAGCCCAGTCAACTTTTGTCATAAAGTAGTCAAAATTTTTAAAAATCTTATTTTTTCATAATGAGTACAAAACTTTCCTGAATATAGGGACAGGAAACCATATTAAAGTTTAATTTCCCTATTTGTTAAATATCGATTGTTTTTTAAACTTGAAATTATCAAAACATTAGTACATTTTCATCACTTAACACTTGTGTAAATGGAAGTATATGTCTACGTCCAGCGATTGTAAAAATTAGACTGGGTAAGGACTTTTAAGCCAAGTAAGACGTGTGTGAGTAGGTGAGTGGGTGCATGTGCATTTATATACATTTGGTTCTGCTGATAGCAATAAAAAAGGGTGGTGCACCACTACAGCATTCCCATATACAAAATTTCAATGTTATATGGCTAATCATTTCTTAATTATGTGAGATACATTGGTCCCTTATTTTGTCTGTATGTACAGACGTATGCAAAACAAAATTGTCCAAATGGGTTAGGAAATGGTCTCATTGGATATTTCAAAATGGTCAAAATGGATAGCCAAAATTTTTTGCAGTTACAATACTTCTTTTACTTTGTACAAAAAAAAGAAAGTATTGTAATCACAAAAAAAAAACAAGGAACACTCCACACTTCATACAAGGAAGTAAAAATTTACGAAAATTTACGAAAATTCTTTAATTCCTTCTGTGCATTGATGATGGCACATTACACTCATAAATGACAAGAGGGTTGTTATGAACTTAGAGTGCCTATTTTAAAGTAACAGACTGTAACACTTCTTTTTTCTACCTCCCACCAACATACACACATCAAGTATGGGATGTAAAAGTTTTAATAAAAAAATTCAACAGTGAGTTTCCCATGAATAAGCATGAATTAGGGTCTCTACAGCAGATGTTTATCATTTTTACAAAGATGTCTGTCTGTGTGCATGTGTATGATGATTTTTTGTCCATGATAACTCTTATACCAAACTTCCAAAAATGTCTATTTTCCGTGTTAAAGGTTTCTGCATTCATATAAAGATTTGACTAAATTTTGGGTAAAACTGGACAACCAGAAATGGTACTTTAACTAAAGAAATTTGGCACAGACTTTTCAAATTTGGAGCGTTAGATTGCTTTATAGTTATATTATGCTACTATGTATTTATCACCTATGTGACTTGACAAGTATTACTGCTACACAAAATAATTAATATACTGCCCCACATTGATGACTAAATGAATGGTAACCAATGGCCTTAACAGCCATCAATGTCCTTTCATTTAATTTTATTTCAATAACCCACTTCAGTGTACTGCACCACTTCACACTGCAGACTCATGATTTGACAATGGTGACCATGCAGTTATAGGCTACCAGAGATAGAAATCTTTAACAGACGCCTATGTCCTTAACTGGTCTAATACTACAATAATGTGTAGCATTCATTATTTTAATTAACCAAATTATTTTTAGTTTGAACTTTCCTATCGATATCTCAAAGTTTCAGTTGCTGCCCGAATTTAGCGCGAGTGAGATATTTATGCAAATCGCATATATCTGTTAGCAGTTAAAAGGCAGGAGTTAACGAAGGGAAAGACAGAGCCTTGGATTTATCGCCGTAAGGCTGTGCGCGCAAAGATTTCCTCTGTCTACTGAAAGTTCGCCTTCATAGGCATTTGCAATTACCAGTGTTTGCTAGTGAAATTCGCATTATTGCATTTCACTAAGAGTAAGCTTCCCTCGCCGTCCTACTTAAGCTAAGTCAGGGAATTGAATTTGTTAACACACTTTATTTTCATATTATTTTAGTTCAGCCCAAGTAGTGGCTTACTCTCAATTGGAAGAGTTGTAAATATTTGAATTAAAGGGTCACTTTTTAAACCCTCCTTCTGACTTTGTAGTTCTTCAACACTAAAGGACATAGCCTAGATCTGCTCACTGTCCTCCACATAAGGTTTCACAGTTTATGCTCACGAAAAGAGTCAAGAGATTGAAGGAGAAACCTTACACTGGCGCCCGAACAACTAAAAGGATGGAAGGAAGTTGGAATATGCCTACTACATCCCAGAATACAGCTGCAATGCCTGATGGATTTGGATTCATAGTGGAAACCATCAGAGCAGCCATGAAGCCGGCAGTAGTTTTTGATGCCAGAGGACCTGTGAACACATTCCTGGAAAAGTTAGAAGCGCATTTTTTGCTGTATCCAGTTCCGGAACATCAGAAGGTCATATTAGCGACAGGAGCATTGAGGGGCCAAGCAGCGACCTGGTATAAGTGCATCGGAAAATGTCTGCTGGGAGAACCAGGAACGCCGACTTACACGTACGAGAATTTCAAATTAGCAATTTTGAGAGCGTTTCCTGTGGTTAAAGACCGTGCGAAACTCGAAGCTGAATTGTTTAGCAAGTATCAACAGCGGGTGGATGAACTATCGGAATTTATTTTGAGAAAAATACAAGTCTTTAAATTATTGTATGGCACGAGGCCGGACCCGGAGATTATCCAGATAATCCTGCCCAGATTGTTACCATCGATACAAGATTTCATGGAGCTAAGAAATCCCGTAACGCTGGACAAGCTGTTTGAACTCGCCGTACAATTCGAGAGCCGGCGAGCGGCCGAAAATCAACGGAGACAATCGTATGAACAGCGGCTGCAGGGGAACCAGAATGCCGAAGGAAGAAACAGACGATGGCCGAGAACTACTGGTACCAGTCAAAATGCGAGCGGTCAACCGCGCCAAGTACAGCGCCAACAAAATAATTCCAACTACGGAAGAAAATCATTCTCCCCAGGCAGAAGCCAGCAACAGAAGAAAACACCCGCAAAGCATTTAAACTACTAAGGAATATTGCGGGGAAGGGGGTGCAATGTTCCGAGGAGAAGAAAAATCCCTCTGAAGTACAGCTAAATACGGTCATGGTGAGAAACATTGAATTACCGAGACTGCAGTTACTAATTAACAACGTACCCGCTACAGCTCTGTTGGATACCGGCGCTCAAGGAAGCTGTTTGGCAGAAGAATTTTTTAAGAAGCACTTTCGTAGATATCGCCTGCATAGCGTGGAAGGAATGAAGGTGGTAGCAGCCCAAGGAAAAACGTGTCAATGCATGGGAAAAATCGAGCTGTACATCAAAATCGGCGAAGAACAAAAAAAAATTATGTTTCTTGTAGTGAAGAACCTCCAAGCATCGGTTATTTTAGGAACAGATTTCTTTGCAGCTGTGGATGCGAAAATCGATTTTGAAAACTCCACCCTGCAAGTAACCATGGACCCAGTTAAAAAGAAATCAACACCTCCCCCTGAAGTGGATTTAAGCCATCTAACGCCCGAAGAACAGGACAAGTTTCGGGAATTGGTAAGTAATTTCGCTGATTTATTTGATGATATTCCAGGATTCACCCAGATCGTAGCACACGAAATTAAATTAACTACGGATGAACCTATACGTCAGCGTCCTTACAAGTACGACAAAGTTAAGGAGGAAATAATAAAATACCATATTGATGAAATGTTAAGAAACAAAATAATAACTCCTATTTCTAGTGCATATGCGAGTCCGGTGGTTTTATGTAAGAAAAATAATGATTTGCCGTTAACTGATCCATTAAGGTACAGGTTCGCTATTGACTACAGAAAGCTTAATAGTATAACAAAATTTCCAACTTACCCACTTCCGGTAATTGATGAAATTCTAAGAAGTATTAAATCAACAAAATACATAACCACGCTAGATTTGACATCCGGATATTTTCAGATAAGCATAAAGCCGGAAGATGTTCACAAAACAGCATTCATAACAAAATACGGTACATATGGCTTTTTGCGTATGCCTTTTGGATTGTCGGGAGCCCCGGCCACGTTTCAGAGGTGCATGGACAAAATTTTAAGGCCGGTAATAGGAAAAAGTACATTTATTTATCTTGACGATATAATTGTTACTTCAGAGTCGCTGGAAGAACATATTAAAGACCTTCGAGAAGTCTTTACTCTTTTGAAAGATGCAGGACTTAAAGTGAACATTAAGAAATGTAAATTCGCGGCAAAAGAACTCAAATATTTAGGGTACAAAATTTCTCAAAGGGGGATCGAAACAGATAAATCTAAAGTTATAGCAGTGAAAAATTACCCAATTCCGAATACAGCCAAAAAGTTAGCGACTTTCTTGGGTATGTGCTCATATTATAGAATTTTTATTAAAAATTTCGCAGAAATTGCTGAACCATTGTTAAAGTTGAGAAGGAAAAGAGTTCGTTTTGCGTGGTCTTCAGAAGCAAACGCCGCGTTTGAGAAGTTAAAAGAATCTTTAATTAATGCACCGGTTCTAAAGTTCCCAGAGAAAGACAAGGGTCTAGAAATTTATGCAGACGCATCAGATTACGCAATCGGAGCCGTGTTAACACAAAATAGAAAAGCGATTGCCTTTTTTAGTCGTACATTGAATGATACGCAAAGAAATTATTCGGCAACGGAGCGTGAAACTTTAGCAGTGCTCGCAGCTGTTCAAAAATTTTGTGTATATTTTGGGAGTTCTCCCGTAACAGTATATTCAGATCATGCGGCAGTTACCAGATTATTTTCAGGAAAGAATCTTTCGCCACGCTTAATTCGGTGGACCCTAAAGTTGCAAGAATTTAATCTCATTATCAAACACACACCGGGAAAAGACAATGTAGTGGCCGACGCATTATCTAGAATAAAGTTAGACGAGAACGGCGAGAAAGTAAAAATAGCGATGCTTCAGGCAAAGGTCATTGACTCTCGAGAGACTGTAATAGAAGAAATTGCTAGGGATCCCGAATTCGGAAATATTTATAATTATTTAAAAGACCCAGATAACTTCCAGCATATAGACATTAATGCAATACGAAGCAGAGCACAGAACTATGAAATCATTGATGGTCTCTTATTTTATACTAAAGTTACGAATCAAAATAGTGAATACAGACCAGTCATCCCGGCCAAATTAATTTTAAGTATCTTGCAAGAGCTCCACGATTCGCCTGTCTCGGGCCATTTTGGAATTAGAAAAACAATACAACGCGTACGCGAGGCGGTATATTTTCCGCAATTACAAAAGATAGTTAAAAATTACTGCCAGACTTGTCACACGTGTCAGATAAATAATGACGTAAATTTCCGCCCGGCCGGGTTATTAACTAGTATTGAGTCTAGGTTCCCCAATGAAATAATTGGTATTGACCTCTTAGGCCCCTACCCCAGGAGTCATGTAAATAAGGCACGATTTTTATTAGTCATTGTGGATCATTTCAGTAAATGGGTTGAGTTGATACCACTTAAGCGGGCTTCAGCAAAAGTCGTTGCAGATTCGTTTTTGAACAAATATATTTTAAGATATGGATGTCCAGCGAGGGTGATTAGCGATAATGGTCCCCAGTTTGTAAGCAGTACATTTAAAATGATGTGTGACAAGTTGGGCATTAAGCATATGAAAATGGTACCCTACCGCCCACAATCAAATATAGCGGAACGGGTAAATAAGAATATTGTAAAATTGATTAGAAATTATGTGCAAAAGCACCATTCTAACTGGGATGACTGCGTCGAAGAATTTGCATTCGCCCTCAGAACGGCTAAGCACGAGACAACGAAGAAATCCCCCGCCGAATTGTTTTTGGGCAGGAAGATAATGACCCCCTTAGACAAATTATTTTATGTGAAAGATAGAGCGCCGGAATTTCAAATTGGTGAAATAGAAAAAATGTTGAAAGAAGCAGAAAAGTGCTCCCGGGAAGCGCAAAAGAAACAGAAACATTACTATGATTCAAAAAGAAGAACCGTAGAATATAAAGTGGGGGAGGAGGTGTTGAAACAGGCTCGCGTACTTTCATGCGCAGCAAAAGATAAGGTCGCAAAATTTTGCCCAAGATGGCATGGCCCTTTTGAAATTACAAGAATAGTTGAATGCCGTGCATATTTAAAGAATGAGAAGGGCGAAGAGACTGTGTCAAATTTCGATCAAATCAAACATTATTATCGAAGAGCTAATAATAATATCTTGAAAGACATTTTACAGGGTCCAGCCTCAAAGAAGTTTTCTAAGATTCAAGAGCCCCAACCAGGTCCCTCAAAAAGAGAACCTAGTTTGAAAAGGAGGTTACCAGAAGAGAGGAAGCCGCAGCCGAAGAAAAGACCACCCCAGAAAGAAAAACGGAAAAACGCTAAGCAACAGTCTCAGCGACCAAAGCGTTTGAGGAAGGAACCTCCAAATGAAAACACTATGAAAGCTCCACCACTACGGACGGAACGGAACGTCGAGAAGCGAGCCGCCGAAGGTGCCAACCCACAACGAAGGAGCCTACGAGTGCAGGAGAAAGAACGAGTCAGTCTGGAGAGGGAGCAGGGACTTCAGCACAAACGGAAAGCGCCACCCACCATTCGTCCCAACAAGGTATTTCTGGAGGAAAGAAGATCGACCAAACGAAAGGCGGCCCCAGAGTTTCAATCTAGGAGTAATAGACAACGAATCGCCCAAACTACAGTATATCCAACCTTTCAGGAATGGACAAAAAAACGCCTAAAAGACTGGCAGAAAGATAAGTAGATTCTTTATTTTCTTTTTAAATTCACACAGTTATGTTTCTGATTTAAGTGCAAGTTGCAGATTTAAAAGGGAAGTTACCCGAGTCAAAGGCCGGTTGCCGAAAGCGTAAAGGACACGCTTGAAGGAACAAGTTAAACATGCAGCGGAAGAAATTCGAGAGTTCAGTTGAAAAACTGTGAGACTTCGTGAAATGTTCTTTGTAATCCAGAACATGGGATTCATCGATTTTAGTCAAAAGACTCTCTGTAAATAGGAAATTGAATTGTGTTAATTAAAAGCAACTAGTACGTAAGTTGTATAGCAAAACTGTTGTATTATATTTTTCTATGTATAAATAATGAATGCATTTAATGTAAAACTGTTTTCTATGTAATGCATGATTTGTTGTAAGCCTTAAGCACTGGTTTTGTTTATATCGAATATTTTGGAAAAGCGTAAAGGATACGCAAGTTAAAATTAAAATGTAATGTAAAAGCGTAAAGCGCGCTAAATTAGAAAGTGAATATATAAGTGTTATTTAACGCAATGAGCATTTAAAGAAAATTTGAATTGAAGATTGAAAGAATGAATTATATGTATGAAATGCAATTGAAATGTTTGAATGTTGTACGTAGTGTTCTCTGGTTTCACACAAAAGTTTAAAGTTCATTTCATGTTAGAACCTCAGGGCATTTCAGATTTGTTTTAGGGGAAGTCTGAGGTCTTGAAAGTCGAAGAATTAACCCCAATAGAATTGAAGTCAGGTGGTAGTTGTGAACACTTGACAAAGTAAAACTGCGTGTTTTTCACAAACACCACATTTGGCCAGAGAACAAGGGGGAAGTTTTAAAAATGAATGAGTGTAAAATGAATGCGTTTGGCGAAAAGCGCTAATAGAAATTAAAAAACGCGAATACCTAAAGCGCGAATAAAAGTCATTACGGAAAGCATCAGAGGAAGGGAATGTTGTACTTTTCAGGTGAAATGTACTTATAACATGAAATTAAAATTTATTTCCTTCCAGATTGGAAGGAACCAGATAGTATCCAGCCAAATTCCTGATGGATCTTTTTGATGTGAAGACGGAAAAAGATATTCTATGTTAAAATATCTAAGACACAAACAGAGAGTTAAACTAAATTTAAAACTTACAATTGTAAAGGATGGCGAATAGGAAGGAAAATTTAGATTTAGAATTTAGCATCTTCACTAAAAGCCGATTTTAGGCTACTTAGTTTCAGACTACTAAATTCTGGGAGCAACTATGTAGCATTCATTATTTTAATTAACCAAATTATTTTTAGTTTGAACTTTCCTATCGATATCTCAAAGTTTCAGTTGCTGCCCGAATTTAGCGCGAGTGAGATATTTATGCAAATCGCATATATCTGTTAGCAGTTAAAAGGCAGGAGTTAACGAAGGGAAAGACAGAGCCTTGGATTTATCGCCGTAAGGCTGTGCGCGCAAAGATTTCCTCTGTCTACTGAAAGTTCGCCTTCATAGGCATTTGCAATTACCAGTGTTTGCTAGTGAAATTCGCATTATTGCATTTCACTAAGAGTAAGCTTCCCTCGCTGTCCTACTTAAGCTAAGTCAGGGAATTGAATTTGTTAACACACTTTATTTTTAGTATATTATTTTAGTTCAGCCCAAGTAGTGGCTTACTCTCAATTTGAAGAGTTGTAAATATTTGAATTAAAGGGTCACTTTTAAACCCTCCTTCTGACTTTGTAGTTCTTCAACACAAAAGGACATAGCCTAGATCTGCTCACTGTCCTCCACATAAGGTTTCACAGCTTATGCTCACGAAGAAAATCAAGAGATTGAAGGAGAAACCTTATAAATGTTCTTAGCAAATATTCTTAAAATGCTCTTATCAAAGGTTTTTTGTTATTATAGAGAATTGTGCTATGTTTACTGTTCTTTCATAAACCTCTGCCAAGTGGGTTATTCTCTGAAGTGCCATTCTGTGAAGTATAATATCTTTAATTTACCGTCCACTTTTTCTTCTTCATCGGCTTAACAGCTAAAGGTGGATTTTCCAGAAGTCTTCACCACAGGTTCAGTCTTCTCCATTGGCTTTGCCAGAAGGATTTTCTTAGAACACCAATCTTTGTGTATTCTGGCCAAAAGACCAGCCCATTAAAGTCTCTAGTTTTACCTTCCAATCAGTGACACAAAAAAGCCAATTTTCAGAATGTTACCTTTTGGCAAGGTGTAATTTTTTTTTTCCCAGCCCAAAGGGATGTTAGCCTAAAAGGGGCTATTAGTCTTGAAATGGCATTTTGCATTCAATCACTTAAATGTGATGTATCATTTTTCAAATTGTTCTCACCAAAAATTATCGCCTTATATTATATTTAAAAAAAACTAAATAATGAAGAATCTGCATGAATGTACGTATGTATGTTTCTCGCACTGTGAAAAACCAACAGTACTTAGAGTCATCAAATTTTGAATAGCACAGGCTTCCACCCAAACATGGGCACCTGGAAATAAGAACTCGTATTATTGACTATTTCCTATTTTGTAAAACTTTAACAAATTTTTGTTTAAAAAATGCAACAGTTTCAAAGTGAGCAGGGGCAATGCTGTACAGAATAAAACATGATATGCTATTTTTAAATATTTATAGCACAAATGCTCTCAAAATGTGTATGTGTCTGTAAAGTTAAAAAAAAAAAAAGCCCGTCTGGGCATGATACAAAATCTGAAAGTTTTCAGATTTTATTTTATTTTCTATTTATTTATTTATTTTCATTTTCACTTCTTACTAAACTATATGCATAAGAAAGGGAGGTTATTTTTTGGGCCTGAAAATTCGACAACAAGTAATTAATTTGTAATCAATAATTAGAAATTGGAATCTCCATAACACATTTTTACTATTTTTATAATGATGTCAGTCTGTCTGTATGCATGTATGCACATGACGATTTTTTAATCCACTACAACTCATACATCAAACTTACAAAAATTTCTGCTTTCTGCATGTAAGATATCTGCATTAATATGGAGTTGATTAGATTCTGGGTAAAACTGGACGACTGGAAAAGGACTTCACCTGAAGACCAAAACAATTTTTAATAGACAACTGAAAAGTGGTAAATTTACATAAAGCCCATAACAGTTTTTAATGAAAAAGTATACTGAAATGTAATCCAAAACATTATCATTTTAATATTTAAAACTTTTTATCAAAGGAAACAACATATCAGATTATGGCTAAAATTGATAAATTGAAAGTGATATTTTAACCTAAAGTTCTAACAGATTTTCATCAAAAAATATATTAAGGACACAATTTTAATTTAAAAGACTAATGAGCATTGTTTACTAATATCTAAATATTAGAAGGATATATATGCAGAACAAAATCAATTTAGATTTGTTGATACCACATAAATAACATACAAGGAAATTAAATTATCTTATTAATTTCAAAATATTTATTTTAACTATACTGGGTTTTAACAAAAGTTTCACAGCACTGCAAATATCGTTTGCGCAAACAGTTCGTGTTGGCATGTTTAATCGTATTTTGTCAAACCATTCTTGGCATTTCAAAGAAACAGATTTGCTTTTAAAAACACTGTCTTGTGAAATTTGTGAAAAAAATATCGCTATCATTAAGTATGAGATGTCTGAAATGGAACTATCAGGCTACCAATTTAGAACAAGCATTTACTTCTAGTTCTTTTGCAAAAGTCAGCTACAGAATGTTACCAAATCATGCATACAACTTTAGGAACTAATGCTGTACCATATGACACTGTGAAGGTTTGGTATCAAAAGTTCAAAAACAAGGACTATGATGTTCAAGAAGCAGAGTGCTCTAGCCAGCCTACTGATGTTGATGAGGCCTGCTTGCAAGAAATTGTGGAAGAAGACCAGTATGCAACCCCTAAGAGCTTCCTAAGGAGTTAGATGTTAATGTCATGTACATTAGCCATGCTATGCATCGCATAAACCTGACGTACAAGTTCAATTACTGGGTGTTATATGAGCTGACTTAAGGAGATATGAACAGGTGTGTTCGGGCCTGCACTAATCTGCTCGAATATATTGGATCCTCACTTGTGATGAAAAACGGATTTACGCCAATGACACAGGCCAAAAAGGGAGTTGGTCAGTGCCCGGTGAACCCACTTTCAACGTTGCAAACCATAATTTGACTAACAAAAAGATCATGCTTTGTATCTGGTGAGATTGCCGTGAGTATCCACAAAGAGTATCTCGAAAAAGGTAAAACTGCTAACAGGTGAAAGGTGAACAGAGAGACGCTAGTCCATGTTGACACAAATATCAAGGGAAAATGTCGAATTGAGTTCCAGGGCAAATAGGTAATGTATTCGCATAATCCCGCAAATTCGCCTTATAATCGTTCTAAAAATCTGTTAATTAAATCTAATAACGGAAAGGAAGGATGCAAAATATGCCGTTCTATGCACTCGATATATAAATGGGAAACGTTCAAAAACGCTACTACTAACGAAAGATTTGATCTTGTTAGAAAACATAAGCTTTGTTCCAATTGTTTGCAATCCTCTCACAAAGTAATTGACTGCAAATGTAAAACCACCTGCTTCGCTTGTGGGGGTAGGCATCACTCATTACTTCACAATAGTGCCAAAAGAGAACTTCCGCAAGGACATACATCGTTGTCCCCTCAGGCTCAACCATGGACCCAACCGATGACAACGGTCTCTTCCTTTCCCTGGAAAGGGGGGGAGGTGACAGCAGAAACAGAAGAAAAAAGACAGTGTTCCCCCCAGGTTCAGAGTTCTCCCCGCCAAAGCTCTTTGATCGTTTCTACTGAAAACAAAACTGTTTTACTAAGCACAGCTGTGGTTTACATTCGCGATAATGAAAACTGTGCTCGTCCCGTAGTAGCTGTTTTGGATTCTGCTTCCCAAACAAACTTTATTGCGACATCATGCGCTAATGCATTGGGTTTACCAAAACAGAAAACTTTTGCTCCAATCTCTGGATTAAACGAAACAATCATAAACATAAAATCAAAAATAAATGCTAAAATATTAAATAAAGAACAGACATCTGAATGGAATTTGGATTTTCTCATCGTCCCCAAAATCACAGATATCACTCCTTCAAAACCCCTAAAGATTTCGAATAATGTTATTCCAAAAAACATAAAATTGGCGGATCCTCAGTTTTTCAAACCTAAAAAAGTAGACTTATTAATAGGAGCCGAGCTATTTTTTGAATTTTTAAAGATGGGAAAAATAAGATCCGAAGCTAACGGATTACTTTTCTACGAAACAGTGTTCGGATACATAGCTTCAGGTGCATTAGAAAATGAAAGTGTCGTATCACCAAAAAAATGCTGTTACCTAACAACAAGTCTAGAATCATTAAACGAAACGATGAGACAATTTTGGGAAATGGAAAGCAGAGAAGATAATAAACCCCTGCCTAGTGAAGAACTGCAATTCTGCGAAGAACATTACTCAAGAACACATAGCAGAAAATCGGATGGACGTTATGTAGTAAAGATGCCTATAAAAACTGATGATGAAGAAAATATAGCACTTGGAAATTCGAGAGAAATAGCGTCCAAACGCTTAGATCAATTATGGAATCGTTTGGAACGCCAACCAGAAATGAAGAATCTGTATAACGAATTTATGAAAGAATATGAACAGTTAAATCACATGACAGAAATTAGCCCTGAAACTGACGCGGCTTATTATTTACCGCACCATGGGGTTTATAAACCGGAAAAGACTAGCACTAAACTTCGGGTGGTTTTTAACGCTAGCTGTAAGACAACAAATGGACGATCTTTAAATGACATTTTATTAAAGGGTGGCACAATCCAAGACGATTTATTTTCAATCATGCTACGCTTTAGAAAGCATGTGTATGCATTTACTGCAGACATTGAAAAGATGTATCGTCAAATTGAGATCGACCCTTCACAATTTGATTTGCAACGGATTTTGTGGAAGACAGGCATAGATGCACCTGTCAAATGTTATGCTTTTAAGACTGTAACATATGGAACAGCGTGGCAACTAGGACGTTGCATCAGCTAGCATACGATGAGGCTGAAAGCTTTCCCTTTGCGTCTTCTGTTACGTTAACAAACTTCTACATGGATGACATCCTCTCTGGGAGATCAGACCTAGATCAAGTAACAAAGCTGTGTTCCGAGTTGACAAAGATGTTGCAACGAGGACAGATGAATTTACACAAGTGGTGCTTTAATAATTCAGAACTCTACGCTAATCATTGCACGAAGCAGAATTATGCTTTTCCCTTCCAGGAGGATAAACGAACTGTCAAGGCGCTTGGTATAGAATGGAATACAGCAAATGATTCCTTTTCCTACAGAGTCACCATCAGCTCCCGCCTCACTTATACAAAAAGGGAAGTATTATCAGATATCGCCCGTATATACGATCCTTTGGGCTTAATTGGCCCAGTGATCACAAGAGCAAAAACTTTCATGCAATCATTATGGCTTATTAACATTGATTGGCATGAGCATCTTCCTGAATCTGTAGCTAAGAAATGGACACAGTTTGTTTCTACACTAGCAGAAATCGAGAAGATTCGCATTCCTAGACGTGTTGTGAACCCGAATGCTACAGTTGTACTCCATGGGTTTGCTGACACTTCTGAAACAGCATTTGGAGCGGTTCTGTACCTTCAATCAGTGTCTAATGAACAGTGCTGTAGTCAACTGTTGTGTAGTAAATCGAGAGTGTCCCCGTTAAAGACAATCACCATCCCGAGACTCGAACTGTGTGCGTGTCTCCTTCTAGCACAACTGGTGAAGAAGGCTCTCTCAGCCCTGAAATTAGATATCAGGGAAGTATTCCTATGGTCAGACTCAACGATTGCATTAGCCTGGATTG
>KK120932.1:149744-198426 GCA_000611955.2 Stegodyphus mimosarum
AAAAAAAAAAAAAAAAAAAAAAAAAAAAAAAGATCATAATAGTTATATATGAATTACATTAAATTTGAATTTTTTATTATTGTGGAAACAATAACATTTTTCACAAGTTTAATTTTTAACAACTTGAAAAAGTCATTGCCTTTCAGTATGCAAATTTCATTTCCTCCCAAAACAGATTACTTTATGATTTTACATTCATAGCCTTCTAGTACTATGGATTAATTCCAAGCTTGTCATAAATATATAGCTTAAAACTAATTCAAGCATTAAATCGAATTTAAATTGCAGATCAGATTGTGATTTTTTTTTCAACTATTACAATTTTTTACATTTAATTTTTTTTTTATGGTGAACTTTTTTTGACACGATAGATTATAATCTGAAGTTTTGAGATTGTATCACCTGAAATTGCATATAACCTCTAGAAAATCATTATTCATAATAAATGAGATTTTAGAAATTTTAGTAAAAATTTCATTTGAATTTCAAATTTCATTTTTCATTATATTATTTTTTGTGTAACTCCATAATTAACTACTACAGTAACTTTATAATTAAACTATCCTAGTTTAAAGTAATTAAAATATATACATATTTACCTTGTGAGCACCCAGAGTTCCAAAAGGTAAGGGTTTACCATCATTACTTACAAGTAAAATTTCAGCATCAAGAATTAAATTATTTCCATGAGGGAAGGCTTTTGGTATGTAATCCTTCAGATGCTGCACCTAAAGTTCGAAATAAATAAAACCACTAAATTAAAATATTAATACTAAATTTAAAAATTAATAAATTTTTAATTTTATACCCCCAACTCAGACAAAGAAAATACTTATGAAAGTTTTTCCTAGAGCAGTTATTTTTTATTTCACAACACAGTTCCATAGCACACTGAACATTAAATTCATATGGAAGATTCACAAACTATGGCTGTTAGAAAAAAGTGCCATATGTAATTGAAAGTACTATTCTACAGCTAACTCAGATCATGCATTTAAATTTTTCCTCTACTCACTTTATCTATTTGATTATATGACTGAAATGTGGATAAATTTCAATTTGTGAAATGGCTGAAATTGGTAGATATAACTGAAAGAAAATAACAAGGTATCCTTGTCAAAACAGAACACTTCTGAAAAGTATTGTATATTTTGTATACTTTTAATGATAATAGCAACAGCTATGAGTAAAACGTTTTCTGAATATGATTCTTGCTTAGTATCATTTTATGTAGATCCTTTGAACACAAATTACAATAAAAGAGTTTATAATTTTGATACTGAATAGAGTCATCCCAAACAATACTCACAGGTCATCCCAAAAGTTCTGCAGTTTTCAAGTCAAAGTGCATTTTCGTCTTATTATTTTGTTACTGCTTATAAGGAAGGACTTTGATCGAGCAAATGTTTAAACATGATCTTTTCATGATGATTGAAAACATGATCTTCACGTTGCATAATTCTAACATGTGTTGCAGCATATTTTGCTTTCAGTGCAGTGCTAAGAATGGAGAAACCAAAAGCTCAGTTTTATAAAGTTATCCTTTTTTATTTCAAAGAATGAAAATTGTTAGTCAGATTGCTCATAAAATGTGCGCTGTACACGGAGAAAATACTGTTTCTGATAACACAGTTTAAAGTAAGGAAATTTCAGCTTCAAAGAACATGCCCACTCTGGATAACCATCCTCTGTAAACAAGCACCTATTAAAAGAAGCTATGGCTGAAAATCCACTTTATAGTGTTCAGGAATTATCAGGTAGACTAAATATTCCAAAAAATATAGAACAAGATCATTTGAAGAAGACTAGGCATGTAAGCTGCTATGATGCATGAGTACCCCATAATTTAACACAGTATGCTTGTTTCAGCACGCAAGTCTTTGCTGAAAAGAAATAAAGAAGCTCTTTTTTTTTTCAAAAGACTTGTTACTGGAAACGAGAAGTGGAACCTATACAATAGTGTTACAAGGAAATGATCATGAAGTAAGCTAAAAGAATCTCCTTCAGAAACTTCAAGAGAAGGCCTGCATTCCAAAAAAAGTAATGCTTTGTACATGGTAGAACTATAAAAGAATTAATGCTGTGAATTATTGCCAAAAATCATACAATAAATTTGAAAAAACATTCTTCACAAATGGCAGTTTTAGAAGTTGAAATCAAAGCAAAGCAACTATAACAGACAAATTACTAAGATGTTGTCTTCCATCATGACAATGCTCAGCCCCATATTTCACAGAATGTCACACAAAGACTTATTGATTATGGGTGGGATGTTTTGAATCTCCTCCATATTCACCTGACTTTGTCCCAGCTGATTTTCACTTCAAATCACTTCAAAATTCTGTGGTCGCCAGATCACTTCTTTGGAAATTTTCAAACAGCACCTTGATAACTTCTTTCTGAATAAACATAACAACTTTTCATTAACAAAAAAAAAAAAAAAAAAAAAAAAAAAAAAAAAGAAAGAAAAAAAGAAAGAAAAGAATTTTCCAGCTACTATAAAAGTGTCAAAAAGTCATAGAATAAAATGGTGTTTGTGTGATTTAATGAAATTTTCTTATGTTTTTTGTGCTGTTTCATTTGCATTTATCATCAAGCAACTGCTGAACTATTCAAATGACCTAATATTTAGTAAGACACAGGTTTAAAAACTACTATATATTATTGAAAAATATTAAATAATACAAAATTTTACTAATGATATATATACAGGAGTATAATATTTGATAACTCTTTTGTCATTTTTAAGGTATTATAATAGCAATTGCTGATTTATTTATTCCAACTTAAACAACAAATTTTTTAATAATTTTGAGTCATTCATACACAATTATCCCTTAAATTTACCTTCAGTTAACATGCAGTGTTCTCTTTATTCTTAATTATGCTAACTGTATAGCATTTTTCACTGATCTACTGTAAAAAGATGATTTTAATTCGTTCCTGTCTACAGAATAGCAAATTCTACTACAAGAACAAAAACTACAAGTTTCTCTCTCTCTCTTCAATGAAATAGGTTAATATATTACAGCCACTCGTTTTCACATACCTTACTAATAGAGTATTCTGTAGTGTCCAGTGTAATACTACATTACTGATTATGTTACATTTGTTAACACTTTATATTATGCTATGTTAGATATTGTTACAAACTAGCAGTCTCATAGACTTAAGTTGACTCACTGCTCCTGTTTCTGAGAGCGACATTTATATGGTGTTACATGGGTTCCTTTAAGGAAAATCGATATTAGGACTTTAAAAAGGTGTTTTCTCAAAACTTAGAAAAGAAGTGCCAATTTTAGAATCAATTGCCAAATGTTGTCAACTTGGCAACAAAAATTTTTGCCAATGCTACGGGGCATTTTGTCCTGTAATCAGATTCAAAATTACTACAATCCTATATAAAAAATAAACACTTATATGCAAAACATATGACAAGCTCAATTACATGCAAAATAAACCCTAAAACTATTGCCCTAAATTTAAAAATTAAATAAATAAATAAATATGAAATATCCCAACTATACAGTCAAATGAGTTTAAATATTTAGAGAAATTTACAATATCGCTCTCTCCTTAAGAACCACACACTCTGGAAAAAGCAGACCCCAAGACCAACAAAAGCTAACCTTCATTACCTTAATAAGATTCAAGTGTATTGTAATAAACTACTTCAGGTTCAGAAGGAATTCTTTGGATATACAGAATCCAAATGGATATACAATGCAGTGTTCAGATTCTTGATCACATGAATGGCTGAAGCTTGTTTGAGATCCCTTAGTGATGCTTACGATTCCATAACTAGACTTGATTTCATTCTTAAAATTGCATGACCATCCACTTGGTAATGTATCTCACCTTCATCTTCTTAGTCACTATGCTGATCATTTCCCTGCTACACAATGATCATCTTCTAAGCATTCAATCACACAGCATCAGATATTTCTCAAATGTTCCTCACATGTCCATCTATAACAATGCTATTGAGATGCATATGACAGGCTACAAATGACAGTTCTTTCAAAAACGTGTGTATTAGATGTTCAAATATCACAAGAGCAATGTAAAGTTTGAAAGGCGTTTGTTTAAACTGCCAGAGACTCAAGCCAGTGGTAATTGCAGCCTTCTTGTGATCTTTTTGATATATTTCCACTTGCCAGTAACTGCTCTGCAGAACCAGTATTGAAACCCATTTATTCCCTACTGATATGTCTAGTGTTGTCAAGTCTACAAAATCGATAGCTAACATTCTTTGTAATGTCATTTAAATACCTGTAATCAACCCAAAAGTACATGGAATCACCTTTCTTACAAATTAAGATAATAGGTAATTACCAAACATTAGACAAAGGCTGAACAATGTCATTGTCTTTCATCTCCTTCAGAAGTGTTCCCACTTCCTCTTATCTTAGGAACGGAAGACACCAAGGATGCTACTTGATCAGTGGATGGCTTCTAGTATTGATCCAGTGTTGCATGCATCACATCTGTGTGATCGAATCACTAGACGAAGTTGAAAATCCAACCTTAAATTTCTCTATTAATCAACTTGCAGCTTGAATTGAAGTAGTGTTTAATTCTATGCTTGGAATTAAATGTTTTAATTCAGATGAGATGTGCTTCTAATCAATGGAACTTCACACAACTGACGCAGGGGAACATAGAGCAATTTCCTCTGCTTTCGTTAAAGTATTTACCTTGTCACTTAAACTGGCAACTCTGAATAATAGATTCTTTTTTGTATAGCAGCCAGAATTAAAAGTCCTTTAGAATGTGTATTTTCTTTGGCAAAATCGGTAATTCCAATTAATTGGTAATTCTCTGGAGTTTTCATTGTTCCTCTAGCAATGCATTCTGTTCTGGAATGAATGGTAACATTGTCATAAGTAATTATCTTAAAGCAGCAAATATCATTATCATCTACTTTAAACTTCAGAATCCTTCAGCAGAGGTATGCAACTGATTATTTTTGGCATCTAAAAAAATTTGCATTTCTTTAGAAACTCAAGACCAATGATGCATAGATCTGTTATATCTGCCACTGTATGCTCATATACAAAAGATGTGACCTTGACATGCACATTCACAATTTTCTTGCACATTTTGACATTTTATTATCATTCACATTTTTCTTGTATATTTTGACATTTTATTATCATTCACAGTTTGTAAAATTAAATATGGAACTATATATCAGAGGTGCCTATTCAAACATCAGGCTAAACCTGCTTTCAGAATAGTTAGTTACATTTTCTCTAATGTCTACTATCATGTAGGTGAAAACATGTTGATTTCTCCTTCCATGCACATCCCTTGATATCCAATGTAAAGTGAAAATATTTGAAGAACATTAAATGGAACACTTTCTGCATATGGCAACCTATGTCCCTTGAGATGGCTGCTTATTTGCTTCCCTGCTAATCTCTCCACATATTTTTGGTCTTTTAGAGCTGAAGGCACACAATATTATTTCCATAAATATATTTCTCTATTACAATTTAGAATTTTACTTTACTTTTATTACTGTAGCCTTTTGCTTTAGATACTTCCATGGCTGCCTTCTTTTTATCAACTCTGTTACTGATTTCAGCACTGAGTTTTTCATACTGTTGACACCTCTTACAGATCAACAGTCCTTTCCCACTGCCATTCTACAGTCTCCACTTTCACGGTATGTACTAGAGTATTCTTCAAATTTCTATTAGCAGCCATATGGAGCATTTATTATACATAAAGATCCCTAATAGCATCTTCAATATACTGGAGATATACTGGTGTGCCTAATTTCCAGGCTGCAATATGGAGATGCGAATCAAGTTAATTTTTCGGTAATAGTTTCTAGATCCTGAACATTTCTCCAGCTCTTTGTTATTGGCTATTAAACTGAAGTTAGTGATGACCCTTGAAACATTTTGAGAAATCCACAGTTGTAAAATATTATCTAAGACATGAATGAAAGCAGCTAAATTTTGAATGTTTTTCAGCTGAATGTTTCAGTAAGGTGTTTCTCACCATAAAAAAGTAGCTAAATTTAGGGATTTGGTGATGCCTTTTGAGAGGCACATTTTTTAGCTGCTTTGTTATGGGGAAAAGGTCAAACTCTTTCCATAAAAAAGCAGCTAAATTTACAGATATGGTGATGGAGTTCTATTGATTTGTATACAAATTTATTTTAAACTGCATTTTGTATGGGTTTCTGGATGATTTCCCATCATACGGTGATTTGACATGATTGAGCCAGGATGTGACTAAGCAACATGAACTAGAACAACAATCGTGACTAAGCAAAATGAATTAGAACAACAATCATGACTAAGAAAAATGAAGTAGAACAACAATCTCAAAATCTGAACTGGTATGCTGTTTACCAATACAGCCAATTCCAGAAATTTCTTTTTTAATCTCAATATTCTTCTAGCTCTTGTTAATAGAAAGAATTGCTTCAGTGACATTCTCTAGCTCTTCTTCCAGTTCTTTCTTCTATAGTGGCTGCTTTCTCATTCATAGTATTCACAATTTTACCTTTAACAAAAACAATGTTTTCTTTCACTTCTGCATTTGTCTTTACTGTGTTTATTCTTCATTTCAGGATGGCCACGGAAGTACTTTTTTCATTTCTGCTGCGTCCTTCCTCTTTTCAGTGGCATTTCTTGCAATCTTCTTCTTCATTTCAAATTCTATTGATGTCTTTATTTCAGCAGCCTAAGCTGTTTTCTTTTCTTTGACTATAAAGCATTTCTATAATGGCTTTCAACTGCTCTTCCATTTTCCTAGGTATCAGCATGGAAAGACATCCAAAATTATTATTACACCATTGATTGTGAACTAGGAGTTTGTGTTTGCCTCTGTAACAAATCAGTCCATATGTGAGCTGGAAGAAATTGACAATTCACAGAAAAAAAAAGAACATAGATAATAAATAAATCCTCTTTAGCACATTAGAATATTGTAAATTACTGATACTCTCATAGTAAACATTAAAATGCTAATTCAGCCCTAAAGTTTCAAACCTGTAAAGTTAGCAAGAAATCACTACATGTCACCAACTTTACAATAAAAATTATTACCAAGGCCCATCAAGAGCATTTGTGCCCATATTTTGCATTTCAGTTGAGCTATTTTAACTATTTGAATGTCATCAGATTCAGAATTGAATGATCCACAAGCTTACTCAAAAAATAAACTCTTCTATAAAAACATGCAATCACAAATTCAATATACCAAAAAATAAACACTAAAATTGTAATTCTAAGTAAAAAAATTAAACAAGCAAACAAATAAAACAATACAAAATGTCATAACAATACACAACATCAACAATGCAATCAAGTAGATTTAAATATTTTTTTTAGAAATTTACAACAGCATGTCATTTAGGAATACAAAATATAATACAAGGGGTGATCAAATGAAAAAGTACGAAACGACGTAAAAACATAACAGTTAAATATTTGCATATTCCGCCATGGGAGAACACAGCGAAACATCTCGGGATGCGATTGGAGTCTCTGACTGGGATTGGAGCATGCGCGGCCGCCCACATGTACAAAAAAGAGCAGAGGCTCTTATCAAAAGTGCCGTCCAAATGATGCAGCAGTCCGTATGAGGACAGGATGGTGTTCGCGTAGCAAACTTCGACGACTGAGGAGCAGCGAGGTGTTATTCGATTTCTGACAGCAGAAGGTGAGAAACCGGCAGTTATTCATCGCTGGATGGTGACAGTTTATGGGGAGAAATGTGTCTCTGACAAGTCTGTCAGAAAATGGAGTGCCCGTTTTTGTGCAGGCCGTGAGTGTGGGTGATGACTCCAGACCAGACTAGGCAAACACTGTCATCATGAGCGATCTCATCGACAAGGTAGACAACCTAGTGAGAAGTGATCAGGGTGTCACATTGCGAATGTTGGCGGGGAAGGTGGATATCAGCTATGGAACAGTGTGGACAATTGTTCACGACAGGTTGCGATATTGGAAGGTTTGTGCGACTTGGGTTCCGAAGCAGCTCACCAACCAGCAAAAGGAACTGTGTATGGATCTAGCACTGCAACATCTGTTTCGGTATCAGGAAGAACCTGCTTTCATGAAGCGGATCATCACAGGTGATGAGACCTTGTGCCATCACTACGAGCCAGAGACAAAGCAGGACAGCATGCTGTGGAAGCATACGTCGTCACCTCCCCCTAAAAAGTTCAAAGCCGTGCCATCAGCAGGCAAGGTGTTGCTCACTGTCTTCTTTGACGTTCAAGGTCCACTACTTGTGGAATTCCTTGAGCACAGAGAAACCATTAACTTTAATGTGTACTGTGAGACACTTCGATGCCTATGCAAGCCCATCAAGAACAAAAGACCAGGGCTGCTCACGGAGGGCGTGATTCTGCTCAATGATAACGAGCGTCCACACATCTCCAGAGTCACACACATGGAACTGGCCAAGTTCAAGTGGGAGACGTTGGACCATCCGCCCTACAGTCTAGACATGTCGCCCTGTGATTTCCATGTGTTTGGTCCACTGAAGAAACACCTAAAAGGGAAGCGCTTCAACTCGGATGACATACTCAAGGATGCAGTGAAGGACTGGGTCTCGTCACAGCCACAGGAATTCTGGGAACAAGGAATCCTGTGGCTTGTTCATCAGTGTGATCGTTGTGCTCAGGCCTATGGTGTATATTTTGAATAAAGTCTAGATTTGTACCCACCATGTCATTTCGTACCTTTTCATTTGATCACCCCTTGTATAATATATGGTGTACTTTTTAAAATATTGACCAGAGCGTTTATAAATTTTCTACAATGGTAAGTTTTCAAACCTAGTATAATCATGGGAGTACTATTGCAATTAGAAATGCACTACTTCTCTTCCACATTACTTTACATAAAAAAATTATGTGATGAAAAATCTGTCCATCTCAAGATAAATATAAAAATTTAAAATTTTTTATAAACAAATGTCATATTAATAATAATCTGAATAAAATATGTAAACCTACTTTTTTATACAAAAATTAACATAATTTTTACTAACCTTATGTTGCATTACAGGCTTTAAGCTACGACTGAAATAACTAAATTCTGTTCCTTTTTTATGCACCTGAATTCTTTCCCCATCATATTTGATCTCCACATACAATCCATTAGGACATCTTGTAAAAGCTTCATCAACAGATTTGCAAATCATGGCCTATAAAGTCAAAAAATTATATTCAACTAAGCTATATTACTGTAATATTAAACAATTCCATTCACATTTTTAGAGTAATAATGTAAATTAGTTTCATTAATTCTGTAATGAAAGTTCAAACTATATACATTTTTATATTATATATTATTTTAAATACATAGAAATAATTAACAAAGATCAGTACAATAGCTGCAGCTTTGATTACTTTCATTTGTGTAAATAACTTACAAATCAGGAAAACCACAAACGCACTTAAGTAATTAAATTTTCAATATTCCTTTTTGCAAAAAAGACCCTTCTAGAAATGCAAAGGAACTGCAAGACAGTGCAACCCAGGTGTGTTATATGGGATTTAGGGTTCAAAGAATACGTAGGCAATGTCATGTATCCAACATCTTCTAATATATTAATTTTGTACATACAGTCAAGAAATATATAATTACCTTTAAATTACAAGTTTCTTTATTCATTACATCAGAATTTTTAAAAATTTAACATAATGCCTAAACAAAATATAACTTTTAAAAATTTTGCTTTTTCAGAAATTGCAAATTTGATAAATACTGATGCTAATGATATGCTACAGATGATAAAATTGAGTTTTAATCAGTGTCAATTTTAATTATTAGTCATAAAAATTCTGTAAAATATATAATTTGAAATAAAAAGTGACCAAAATGCAATCATCTGAGAGTAAGTAGTTAATCTAGTTGTAAATAACATGCACAATGCACATGCATGGGCACTAAAATAAAGCACAATTAATTTTATAATTATGCATAAACAAGCTTAAATTTTACATTTAAAACACAGCAAAATAATACAAGTGCTGTCAGCAAGTAATCAATCAAAATACTCGTAGAAAAAAAGTTATATATACAATACAGGATTTGGAAAAAGTTTTAAACAAATGCCATTTTACATGCACAGTATTTAAAACTCTCAAATGATATTGTTATGCATAATTTTGCATTAATCTTATGAGAAATACTCCTGTTTAGGAATTACAAGAGCATCAAGGGTTTCATAAACAAGTACAGTGTTGTTTATAATTAATTACATTATATTATAATTCTAGTAATGCTGATGCTTATGGTTTATAAATACAATCTTGTTATGAAATTTACTATTACATAATTAGGAATAAAACTGATAATTTAAATATGTAATTACACTAATGTTTTTAATTATGATGGTCATAAGCAGAATATAGTTATCAAAAGCACTTACAACAGAAACAAAATTCTTAACAAAAACTTAAAATTCAACACACTTAAAACAGAAAAAAGTGCTATAATTAAAAAATGCACATTTTTGAGCTCAAAGTTTTCTAAATTTGATGGGAGCTGAATATCTAGATTCAAGGAATGCAGTTTCATATAGCATCTTCCAAGCTGCTACTCCACAAATGATTGTAAGTAACTAGAAGTTATACAAAAATTTTCTTTTTAACACAGAGAGCTGCTAAGCTGTTATAAACATGAGACTTCATTAGCCAACATCACACAAATGCAAATTTAGATTGCCAGCTACTATTATGCATAAATGATTTTGCAAGCCAATGACATCAGCTGCCATTATATTAACCCTCTGAGCAGAGTGGATTTTTGGATCCATCATGAAGACCTCTATTTAAACAGCCTTTATTAACTAAATTTGTATATTTACTTATTTTAGACTCTATTTTCATAAACTTACATTTATTAAAATGACATTAATATTATAAAAGAAAGTAAGAAAGCAAAACATCTTAAATTAAAAGCTAATATACAAACCAAGTGACAAAAAATCTCATGACTGGATAAAGTCAGTCATGTCACTCAGTGGGTTAATATGACTTTCTTCTCCAAGCAGTTACCTGCCACTATCAGATAAACATTGACACAATTCAGGTAATTACCAACTGCTATGGCATAAGCACAATATTGGAAGCAAATGATTTCAGCTAACATTTTAATAATATGATGTTATTCTTACAGCAATTATCTATTGGCATCACATAAACATGACATCAGTCAACTTATTAACTGCTTTCACAAATACAGGATTTGGAAAACCACTGAACATCAGCTAGCTCTATGCTAACATGATTTCACTTGGAAGCTTTATCAGCCAGCAAAATATGAATGATTTCAATTTGTTAGCATTCATCAGCTGGTATATTGTAAGTATGGTTGTTCTGCTAACATTAAGTATATAATTTATATGAAACCTTTATACAATCTTCTGACATTTCTATCTAATTTTGTAATGCATAATTAAAGTATTATAATATTAAGAGGATTTATATAATAACAGCTTTATGAAACACTTAAGATTATTTGATAAATTTTAATTATGGATCAACAGTTCCTTCAGAAGTATAGTGCTATTAGAATATTGGGAATAAGAATGCAAAAGAAGCTGACGGCAGACAATGAAATCTACACAATGCTGGCAGACAGTAAGAGTCTGAATATTATAGCTCATAAGTGTTAATACTGGCTAAAAGAATCATAGTTCTGCTTTAGCTTTTTGAAAACCATCTTGCTCATACATTTAGAAATTTTAGCCAAAGACTGATATGATTTTGTCTTGTAAATTTCAAGCATTAAATATTTCAGTAGTTTTTGGTTAGTTTAGTTTCCACACAGTAGCAAATACTGATTGTAAGCACAAACTGTGTATTTTGTTAAGTTTTAATATAAGGTTCTTTAAAACTTTTCAAATGCTTTACTAAGATAACTCACCTGACAGTGGAACCAAGTTTAGTTAAGTAAGCTAGTGGTTCTCTATGTGTGCATCATTTTATTGTGATGTTTTAAGGTGGTTCAGAAAGAATGTTTGCTTCAGAAAACCTAACAATGAGAGGATAGTTACTTCATTATGATAATGCACTAAGCCACAGTACAACGAAGATTAAAAATTTTGCCAGAAGTAAATCTAGCAGTGGTAATATTTACCAACTCAACACTCTATTTATTTCCTAAGCTGAAATCTAAATTGCAAGGGATTATTTTAATTCTGCAAAAATATTCAGAGAAATCAAAATAGCTGACTGCAATTAAAAGATTTCCAAATCATATTCCTAACATAAAGCTAAAGCTGAAAATGGTACAAAAATTCAGAAGACTATTTTAAAGGGAAGAAGAAACAAATTTTATTTAAGTAAATTTTCAATATTGGTTGGCTTTACTTTGTTTCTCTGTCCAATGTCAATATAGCATTTCATATGCTGAATGAATAACAACATACAAACACTTGGTGAATTATTTAAAAACTGTTTCCTTTCAAATAAAATTACCATTCATTGGACTAAGTAAAAAATACATATTCTTTTATTTTAAAACATTACAGTTGACAAATTACATACCAACATCGGTAACACAGGTGTCATTAATGATGACTCAATAGTTAACTGCTTTTGAGAGCTTCCACCAGTGTTATTCTCAATAGCACGTCTTATAACATCTTCCAGATTAAACGAAGCTTGAAAAGCAGGATATGCTGAAGGATTAATGGCATCCAAACTATATAAGAATTTGAAACAGATTTTCGTAGAGTTTATAAGTTAAAGCATCAAATCTAAATTTATTATACTCGCATATTATATAGAGTGCAGAACAAAAAATTTCTTCAATATGAAATGAAAAAAAAAATACAGCAGAGATACAAAATACACATTCATACACTAACAAAAAATTATAATGTGACATTTGTGATCTTCAGTACAAGATATTATGGCAACAAATTATGATACTAAAGGACGCAAAATTTTCATAGCAATGTGTTATCATAAAGAATGCTAGATTATAAACACTGGAACAGTATCAATATAAATCCTGATAAAACTCTTTCTATAATACTTTATGGCAATTTTTTACCAATCAGTATTTCTCAATATAATGGTGTACTATGAAACTTGAAACCCCATGAGGTAGACTACAAAATTTTCATACTTAATCTACTGCATATGTCAGACAGTCTATAGAATTATGCAAACAAAACTTTTTTCTCATCCAAAAAAAAAGGTCAAATACACTTAATGAAATGTATGAAGGTTTTACACATACACATACAAAATATTTATTTTGATACTAGTAAAGCATGGATAAAAGTGAATGAATGATGGCAAAAACATACATGAGTTTTACTCTTAAGGGGATATCATATTTAGCGCTGTGCATGGCTAGGTGGGATATTTCCGAGAAACAAGATTCTAGTAGCACTGGTTTAAACGGGAGGTTTCCAAGAAATGTTCCATCCAGCCAAGGAAGATATGTTCTGGCTATGAGGAACATTTTGAAACTTTTCCGAAAATGTTTCGCTTGCAGCTGTGTTCCACATAGAGATCAACCAATCAGATGAAAGTTCTGCTTCTGAAGGATCACGGATAATTTTCAATATGGCGATGGCTGCAACTGTGAGATCCTGAATGGTGAAAATCAAAGCCAATTTAATTGAAGAAATACGGAAAAAGCTGTGTGTATATATATATATATTGCTGTTTTGTTGTAGTATAACTGTCTAAGTTATTTTTTAAATGTTTATATATTCGTTAAATTTATAATCATGGAAATTTAAGAGTAGACAGTATTTTATGACATACTTGGTGATGACATGCTAGTTCTGATGATTTATTTACAAATTATTCGTCATTAAAAGTTCCCCAAATTTGCCGTATTTTGTGCTGAACATGTGAAAAGAAATGCAATCATTATATAATAGAATTTTTTTATTAAATTTAAGGTGAATAATTTTTTTAAATCTGTTTGTATATGCATAACTTTACTTTTCTACTAATTACTTTTACTACTTTTAAATTGAAATTGCGTAATCAGCGACATACTGTAAACAACATGTCAAGTGCATAAAAAAGAAAAACATAGATTATGTAATAATGAGGATACACATTAAATTTTATGCTATTATCTTCATATGATTAATGAAATGCTTTTTAGATTATGAATACATTAAAAAACTGTATTTTTATTATAAATGCTACATATTGAAACATTGGAAATTTATGAGAAAGTTGATATCATCTCTTTATTATTATGAATAATGAAAAACATTTGTACATACATTCATTAATATAAATCTTATTCATTACATTAATAATAATGAACATACACCAACACCTTCTAAATCATCGCATCTCCCTCTCAATGTGTATATAAATATATGACTTATTAGATGTGTGTATACATATATATATGTATCAATACAAAAATGAACATTGCCAAAAAGTTTATTTGAAGTTACTTCTAGTTCATATAATGATCATGTATTTGGCAACAACTGTAGTCATCAGTTCTTTGCACATTATCATGGATATGGAATACACACTTGAAAAATAAATGAAGTGAATTTTGTGCATTAGGCTAGTCATTAAATTTCACCCATTTACACACAACCTTTGCATTTACTTGGGAATTTAAAATAAAAAAATTGAACAAATAGCCTTAACGAAATATTTAACATTTTGGGGATAAAGTAAATATTTTTCACTCATTGCAAAACATATAACAGTAAATGACATTGTATTGTTAATATAAAAGTTATTAAATAAATATATGGATACAAAAACATTGTTTACAATAATAAATCCGAAATAATGACAAATCACTGAATGCACACTGTAAAAGAATTTACAAAAACATATACATGGGGACCATTACAAGAATCGGAGTAAAAAACTATACAATTTAAAAGTAACAGTTAATGTAATAAACACATGTCATTTTGCCAAGGTTGAGTCAACAGTATTAAAATAATTAAAAAATATATTTTGTATATACACGACATTTGAAAGCAAATGTCTCTTTCGCCAATCTGAGCAATAATCGATTCCTGGTTGGCTTTCAAGTCTGTTTACCGAGTGAAGATGGTAACCCAGTTTCATGGAACTCAGTTCCAAAAAACATTTCTTTCGACAATGTGTTCCAGCAAAGAATAGCATATGTGACAGAGGTTTTAGTATCTGGTTGGCTATAGAATTTTTTCCATGTGTATAGATAAATTTCCCTGAAAAGGTATTCCTTTTCTTAGGTAGATCTTCCTTTAATGCTTTGTAGTTAAAAAAGTCATCATTTTATTAGACCTAATTGAGAAAACACCATGAAGATATCCTTCAATGAGGAAAATTATATATAAGACTTTTTATGCATTATGCCATGAAAACAAAATTTCTAAATTTTACCTGCCTTTCAATTGGAGTTGTGCTTGATCTCATTATCTAATAATCATGAATAAAAGGGAAGAATTCTTTTCAACATCCCACGTACATGACTTAGCCTTTTTGACAGCAAAAATTGTGAAATCAAAACACAGAAACAGACTTGTGTACCTCAAACATGTTTTTTGCTAAACCAGACTTATACTGGTAAATTGCATGGAACATTCCAAGCAAGATATCAACAGATGAATTTTAATAAAATAATCAAAACACTTTTGCTACTAATAATAATCAAAATTACACTGTTACCAAATCATATTCAAGATCATGGAACAAAAAAAGGGTTGGGGAACTGTCTTATACTTTTGCGGGATTTTACCTTCCCTCCCATATTTCTTCAATATCAATGTTGGCATCACATCCTGATTTCTCCTTTTAACACATGTGCGATAAGAATCTCACTTGTGAGACTGCAAAAAAGATCTTCCCCCTTCTGTTTTACAAGTTCTCGTAAACAATCTGTTCATCACTGTGATTAATGTTGTTTGAACATTATGTACATATTCTGAATTGTTAAAAGAATTTATTCTTTACACATTAGTGTTTAATAATCATCTAAGAACCCAAACTAGTGATTATGGACTTGAGTGAACATGTTTTTAATAGTATGAACATATCTATAAACGATGATACTGTTCCTTCAATGCAAGCACTTGAAATCAACATAGTTTCAGTTAAAGTACCAGCATTCTGGAAAGATAATCCAAGCATATGGTTTCACCAAATTGAAAGCCAGTTCATTAACAGTAGAATAACTGCTGATGCCATAAAATATCATATTGTGGTGGGCCACATCAAGACCAACATCTGAAGTCCTGTAAGTGACATAATTGATCCTCCTCCATGAATGTAAAACTCTTAAAAAAAGATTAATTGAAGTTTTTCTAACTCTGAAGAATAAAAATTAGAAAACTTTGAGATATTGATTTAGATGACAAATTCCTATCAGTTTTACTTCAACAAATGAGGAATTGGCTGAATCTCTTCTAAGAAATGAATTATTAAAATCTTTGTGGCTTCAATGCTTTCCAGCCAAGATGCAAGCCATGCTGGCCTCTTCCAATATCGAACTTAAAAAATTAGCAGCTATGGTTGACAAAATCTTTGACATTACAACTCAGGCTCAGCTGCATGCCATGGAACTCAAATCAAAAGTAACTAATTCTACTGATACAAATGACGCTTTCCATAATTTGCAGAAACAACAATCTGATTTGAATAAAAAAAGACATATAATATTTTTACATTGTATTCTCATATTTGATCTCACCCTTGTAGTTGTTCTAATTCTACATCTCGATCCTTGCCCACAAGCAAAAAAGCATCCTTGTGTTGGTACCATATTAAGTGTGGCAAAAAAAAGCCATTAAATGCACCAACCCTTGCCCTTTTAAATCAGAAAACTAGAAGGCCAAGCATGTGTAGCAACGGATGCCATAGGCCAAAATAACTGTCGCCTCCTTGTGTACAAGAAATCTTTAAGAACACATTTTTTGGTTGATCCATAAAGCTGATTTGCCTGTCTTGCCTCCTACTCCACAAGACCATTTTAAAACAACATCTTTGCTCAATTTAGTTGCAGCAAACGGTACAAAAATTGATATCTACAGAAAATGTCTAGCATATTTAGACATAGATTTATGAAAGATTTTTCCATGTACTTTTACTGTTGCTAATATCTTGTGACCAATTTTGAGTGCAGATTTTTGAAGTACTTATGGCATTGTTGTAAATTTGAAATCCATAAAATAATTGACAGCATGACTAATGTTGCATCAGATGGCAAGGTATCCAGAGACATGGTACCCAAAATCAGTTTTATAACAGTTACATGTATTTCATGATTTACTTTAAAAATATTTTTCTCTTTTTGAAGATGCTTTAAAACTGCCTTCAAATAAGAATACTTATGGTATACACATAATCGAAACTAAAGTTTCTCCAGCTGCCTCCAGTAAGACTAGATACCTCATGCCTAACAAATTGGCTGCCGCTAAAGCAGAACCCACTTATTTAGTACAAAAAGGCATTTGTAGTCTTTTTAAAAGCTGCTGGAGTAGTCCTCTGCATAGGGTAAAAAAATCAGATGGATCTTGGGTGATCTTGGGGCAACTACTGTAAATTAAATTCAATCACTGTTCCAGATAATTATCCAACTAAGCATCTACATGATTTTACAACAAATTTAAACAATAACACTGTGTGTTTTTTTTTTTTTTTTTTTTTTTTTTTTACTTTAGATCTCAAGAAAGCTTATCAACAGTGCCAATGAATGAAGAGAACATACTCAAAACGGCAATAGTTACTCTTTTTGAATTATTTGAGTTTAATTATATGACATTTGTTTTATGCAATGCTGTGTGAACCATGCAAGCATTACTAGATCAAATTTTGTCATATTTAAATTTCTGTTCTGTATATATAGATGAAATTTGGATACTTCATCATATTTTAATGAACATATCTTTTATGTCAATGAAGTTTCTAAGAGATTAAAAAACATAATTTGACTGCCAATCGTCCTAAAATAAAAACTTAATAAACATGGGAACCAACTATGCTTCTTTTCAATAAAATTCAGTGATATGAACTGAAATACAGTACATACAATAGAGAACTTTTGGCAACATTTCCCACTATTAAATATTTCAGATATCTGCTTGAAAGTAAAAATTTTACAGGCAAATTTTACCACTCACAAAAGCATTTTTCCAAAAATATGACAAGCTCTCCCCTCAACAAATTAACCAACTTATTTTCATAGGTCAGTTCACAACTGATATTCAACATGTGAGTGGTACAGAAAATGGGCCAGCTGATGCTCTTTATCAAAATGATTACTAATGTAATTCCTGTTAACTATGTCGCAGGTGCAACAGAGTGACACCATACTCCAATCCTTTTTAGAGAAAGAAAATACAATTTCTACAATTAAAGAAACTAAAAATGTCTGAGAGATTTTCAGTACTATTTTGCGACATTTCAAATTTCAAAAGATGAGCGTTTCTCACATATCAATATAGATTTGATTGGGCTGCTTCCTTCAACTCAAGGAATGCCTTTGTCTAACATGCACTGTTAGGTATACTCATTGGCCCAAAGCTTCTCCAATGAAAGATATATGAGCACTGCTCTTTAGGGAGGCTGGTTCTCTAGATCTGTTGTTCCTGCCCAGAAGATCCCCCCCCCGGGAGTCAATGTAAAGAACTCTACAAACCTACTGACTAGGATCCGTACCTACGCAGTCTCAGACATGAGCGTATACAAATCATGAACCTAATGGCTCTCGAGGTCCCAGAAAGGTCACTAATTGACCAGCTCATGGGTCAAGCATGTCTAAGAGCTGAGGACTCTAGTAGCCTGAGGTGGCATCCTGAGTTTTCTTGAGATGGCATCTCGGGTATGCTGGCTAATGCCCCTCTGTGATGGGCAGCCCGAGTGACTGGCTGGTAGCAAATCATAGTCAACAACTAGTGTTGCAAAAATGACGCATCCTTCTCTCCAAGGTGCGAGGGCACAGGGATGCCTGGTTCTGTGGGGTTAGGGGTCTCACAGTGTGGTTAAGTCTCACGGAGTGAGAAATGCCCATATTTAGTTAGGAGCATTAGGTGACAAAACTTCTACTGTCTCTAGAAAAGGACATAATATCACTGTGTCTAAAATTTGCTTTTTTGGTCCCAGATAATATATCTGCACCCCCTATTTTACCTGACGTTTACAAAGCCTCATCACAGTAACCAGTTTGTTCAATAAACGAACAGTCTCCTAAAAAAAAGTGCTTCTGTGAAAGCAAATTATTAAACTCATTCTGGATGTCATGTTCAGTTTCCACAACGATTTGTGCAATACTAGTAATTCTTCTCTTTTTCAGGTTTTTATGCAGTTTCTTCCAGGAAGGGAGATGGTGTGGGATTTTACCTTTCCACACACATTTCTTCAGCATCAATGCTGGCATCATGTCCTGATTTCTACTTATAGCATATCCACGATAAGAATTTCAACTCTGCAAGATCGCAAATATAGGACTTCCCCCTTCTCTTTTACGAGTTTATATACACACCCAGTTCATTGCTTAGATTAATGTTATTCTAACATTATGTATATATTTTGATTTATTAAAAGAATTTATTCTTTACAAATTGGTGTTTAATGATCATCTAAAAAAAAACCATCTAACTGAAAAGCAATGTAGAGAGCTATGCCAGACTTTATAGTTAGGTTTAAGGAGAATATATAATATAAATCAAACCCTTAAATAATATCATTATTAAAGGAAAATAACATAGTTTCAACATGATATGAATATTATGTGATGATATTTAGTACTGATGTATACTTATTCAAAGACAATAAACAGATTTGCATGCACATTGCAACGCAGGGAAATATGAAAACTAATCTTCCATTATGTGCAATAAAATTGTACACTGTTTCTCTGTTATCTCTACTGCTATTTTTATTTTTCATATTTTGAGAATTTGTGGTGAATCCTATAGAAATGAATTACAAAATTATAACTGAAAAGTTGATACAAAAAGATTGCAATAATTTAAGTTACAATTGATGATAGCAATTATCTTTAAACACCAAGCCATTATATAAATGTGTATAAATATAGATAGGCTCCACATCAAGAAACATATGTATAAAAATTTTTACAAACCTTAGAATTTTTATACGTGCAATTCAGATAAAACTTCATTTACTTACATTGGTTTAGGGCCAGCATTTATTCGCAGATCATGTTTGATAAAACGGATAAACATCTTTAAATCATTTCCTGTACATCTGCAATGAATTATTAGAAAACATTATGTGAGTTAATAGAAAATATTCCGTGAATTATGTGAAAATATTGATCACTTTTTATATAAATGATCAATATATTTACATAATAAAATACAGCAGACAATTCAACTGTTAAAATGATATATGCTTAATAATATTGACTTCATATTTAGAATTTGAAGCAACTAAATAATGAATTAATATATTTTATAAGCATTTAAGTAAGGAATAATGATAACGCAATCAAATACTCATACTCAATAAGAAACATAAATGAATCAATAATGTATGTAAATAGTTGTTTAAACATGAGATTTATGGCATTCTCAGCTTATGGGCATGTGGATTTCAGTCGCTGAGTGATACAAAACCAACAATGATATTTTCTACTTAAATGTAACTTCAACCATATCATAATATTACATACATGTAAGTGTCTTAACTATATAATCTGACCAGGTAGCATTTTAGAAGAAAGATATGTAATTTTTTATGGCAATGCTCTTGTGAACAATCTATTTTGGTGGCCTTCTATTAGCTCAGATTATACGAATTACATAGCCATATGAATCTTTAAAATGTTATTAGATTCTCTTTAAATTATGCACAAATAAATATACATAAAAGGATGCCACACCATCTCCAAAATGCTAACCCAGAAAATTCTGTTTTAAAGCCACATTGTTGAAGGTTATTTCTGATACAGTATTTAATATATAGAGGTGTAAAAATTATAAAATTCTAATAATAGAAAATACACAAATTTGAAACAGTGTTAAAAATTAATAAAAAAATTTTTAAATAGCATTATTGTTATTATAAGTCTAAATCAGCAACTATTTAAAAATATACATTTATTGTTACATTTGTTAACTTAAAAGAACATCAATCTTACTAATTAAAATGGCAATTTACTTGAATTTTTTACACATTCTTATGTAAGTTAATTGCATTTAAAATTCTGATACAATCTGTTTCACATATTTTTCCTTCTCTAAATAGTCCACCAGGGCCAGAACAGTAAAGTCAACGAACACTGGTAGTTCAGTCCAGAGTTCGAATCCCACCGAACAGGCTAGCTCCATGGATGTTTTCATGGTCTTCTGCATGTGTAATGTGTATACAAGCCAAGCTAATTTCCCTTAAAAAGTCCTCCACAAAGGTATCCCTCCTCTTAGACAGATAACCCTAGAGTGCTTTGCCATAGTTAAATAAACCAAACCTTTTTTAAATATTAATTTGAAGAATTTTCAGCTTAATTTCATCTATTACTTACATCATCTATTACATCTATTCCTACTTGTAACTTTATCGTTTGCTAACGAAGCACTTTCCCGTCGCATTTTTGTTGTTATGCATTTATTATGTTAATCTGTTAAATCTGGAAACTGGAAATTAATGTAAGGTTTAGTCTCTGATAATTGGCAACTGATATATACCACGACGCAGAAGAACACTGACTCGCAAATCTATTCGCTGTCATAACTGTTCCTACTCTCTAATAATAAATAATTAAATGATATCATTGGTAACACATTTCTTTACTACGCTGAACTACGCATGCTACCTATGCGCATTTTTTGGTCCGTTGAGCTGGAGGAGAACCTAAACCTATGGATTAAACACTATTGGTTTGCAACCAAAAGTAAACAATGGCCATGGATATTGCAACTTAAAATAGCAAATACATAAACATAAAAGGGCAATTAACAAGGATTTCAAATGCTGTAATAGCTGCAGAAAAGCAAAATGAACTGGATATTGCGCAGCTACAAGCTCATTTGGATACGGTGGTAAATATTCATAAAAAGTTTGAAGTGCTAAAAAACGATTACTACAGGATACTCACGGATGATGAATTTGAAGAAGCGGAAGCTTTGCTGTCTCAAATGGATGAGGATATTAAAAAATTAGAGGTAAGTCTAAAAACCTCTATTAATAAACTTAAAAACAAAAGTTATGAATACGTAACAAATCAAAATAGTGACAGCCCTACACACGAAAGTTACTCTGTATGTAATGATCAATTTAAAAGGGCTTTAATAAAACTGCTAAAAATTCCTCTTCCGAATTTTAGGGGAAATTTTGAAGAATGGAATTTGTTTAAGACACAATTTAATAGTTTAATCAAAGAAAATCTGGAACTTTCCAAAAATTAAAAGCTCCATTACTTATGCGGGGCTTTGAAGAGAGAAGCCAAATCATTAGAAACATCAGACGATAACTTTTCTTCACTTTTTAAAGCTTTAAGACAAAGATACCAGAATAAAAGAATAATTGCAGACTGTTGTATTAAGACCATTCTAAATATTGCATCAATAAAATATAAATCAGCTAAAGAGCTTCGCATCATGTTAGACAATATTAAGAAAAATCTTAGATTTTGCAAGAGATAAACTATTGAATGTTCTATTATTAAATGTTGTTCTTGACAAATTAGATCACAAAACACGAAAACAATATGAGCTAACACTAAAAGATACCAGATTTGATACATTTTTGGAATTTTTAGAAAGAAGATGTCAAATTTTAAATAGAATCAGTGCTAACATTCCATCTAAATTTAATTCCGAATGATCGAAGTTCTCTTGTGGTTAAATCTAATAAATCACCTAAATTGTGCATCGCTTGTAAATCGCAATTGCATGCATTGTATCACTGTGATAAATTTAAACAAATGAAATTATCTGAACGAGTTAGTTTGGTAAAAAAAACATCGGCATTGCTATAACTGCCTTAACGAATTTCATTTATTATCTCAGTGCAAATCGAACAGTGGTTGTTATATTTGTAAGAAAAAATCCAATCATCATACATTGCTACATGCATATTCGGCGCTGCTGACATGTTCCAGTGTTCATGGTGTAGATAACTCGCCAAGGTCAATTGATTCACATCCGCCAGTAAATGCTCGTATTTCTTTCTTCTCAAATGCAAATAATAAAAGTATTTTGATAAATACTGTAACAATTTATGTCAGAAATTCAGCTGGTGAAGCAAACCGTCCAATCTTAGATTCGGCCTCTGAAAGTTCATTTATGACTACGAGAGCAGCCGATGCATTAGGTTTAAAGAAAGAAAAAATAAACATTTTTTCGATAAGTGGATTAAATCACACATCGCTAAACATTATGAAAAAGGTTTCAGCTTATTTATCGAATGAAAGTAATGATTCACATTGGGAGACTGACTTACTAATTGTGCCTAACATAAATAATTTCACACCCTCCAAAAGAATTAATGATTTGAATTTTTAAATTCCACGGAAAATCAAACTTGCTGACCTATTATTTTTTGTTCCTGAAAAGCTCAATACTCTGTTGGGTGCTGAATTATTCTTCTCAATTTTGAGAGATGGTAAAATAAAATTGGGAGACAATTTGTTCTTGCAATCAAGCTGTTTTGGCTATCTTGTTTATGGTAGTATTTCAGACAATAATTTGTGTTATATGCCAAAACACTGTTTCTTGGCTAAAAATTTAGAAACTCTCAACAAAACCCTCACAAACTTCTGGGAAACAGAAGTAGAACCACGCAAAATGTGTAATGACGAATTAAATCACTACAATGAACACTTCGCGAAAACACGTTATAGGAACCAGATGGTAGATACGTGGTTGAAATGCTTCTCAAGCCAGAATCTTCAGATAGAATGTTAGTAAATTCTAAAGAAATTGCATTGAAAGCTCTAGATCAGTTGTGGACAGGCTTGGAATGGGATTCTACCTTAAAAGCGCTTTATGTAGAATTTCTTAATGAATATGAAAATTTGGATCATATGGAGGAGGTGAAAGAAGATACACCTATAGACGAAGGGCAGACGCAGTCCCATACGTTTGTATTTGTATCTGCCACACCATGGCATACCGCGTCCCACCAGCAAAACAACTAAACTGCACATGATCTTCAAAGCAAGTTCAAAAACATGCAGTGGGCATTCCTTAAATGATTTATTGTGCAAAGGAGGAGTGCTTCAAGAAGACCTCTTCTCGATTCTAATTAGATTTAAAAAACATATTTTGGTCTTTACTGCTGACATCAAACACATGTTCAGAATGATTGAAGTTAATCCTTCACAAACTAAGATTAAAAAAATCGTATGGAAAGATAGCAAATTCGCGCTGATTAAGGTTTACCAATTACGAACAGTAACGTATGGGACTGCGTCTGCCCCGTACTTAGCCACTAAACTTCTACAACAAATTGCTTTAGATGAGGGAAAGGACTTTCCTTTAGCTTCAAGAGCAATTCTTCAGGATTTCTATATGGACGATTGCCTTTCTGGTTCCTCAGAATTCAATAAGTTAGAAAAACTTATATCAGAATTAAAGCAGCTCCTCCAAAGGGGAGGAATGACTTTGCACAAGTGGTGCAGTAATAAGGCACCATCCACTGAACTGCAAGAGTTCACGCTTGATCAAAATTTGGAAGAAATAATAGTTAAAATGCTAGAAATTTTTGGGGATAGTTTAAGCGACTCCTTTGCGTATAAAGTAAGCATAAGCGCTAATCCTAACTTCACCAAGAGAGATGTACTATCTCAAATAGCACGCATCTATGATCCACTTGGATGCTTGAGTCCTGTTATCGTTAAGGCAAAAATCTTTATGCAACAGTTATGGTTGCTTAAGCTAGATTGGAACGAAACACTACCTCCAAATATTGCCAAACAATGGGAAAACTTCATTAAAACACTACCACATTTGGAATATATTCTTGTGCCAAGATGTTTTTTAAAGACCGATACCAAGTTGGTAGTACTTCAAGGTCCTGTGAAATTGTACTCTGATTCTACAATAGCCCTAGCATGGATCAAGATTCCTTCAAATCTGCTTAAGACATTTGTACGCAACCGAGTATCACAAATCCAGCAGATATCTAAAGAGTTCAAATGGCATCATATTCCTTCAGAGTTTAACCCAGCAGACTGGATCTCCAGAGGACTGGAAGTTAAAGCACTTGCCGCTAGTGAACTTTGGTGGAAAGGACCAGACTTTTCAAAATTAAATTCATCTATTCCTTAGACTTTGCACAATGCCAAAGTTCAACAGAAAACTTTATACTGATGAACTCAAGACTGTTTCTAAAGTGACTTTAAATAATGACTCTTTTTTTGATAGCTTACTTAACATCAGTAACAATTTTCATAAACTAATTAGAATTTTAGCCTTTATTTTTAGATTTTGCAGAAGGTGCAAATCTCTTAAAACGCATACAGGAGAACTCACATGAGAAGAATATGAAAGAGCAGAAAATTATCTGTTAAAACACCTACAGGTAAAGCATTTTCACGAGGAGATATCAGCTTTAGAAAGGGGATCTTCAGTTCCACCTATGAGTAAGCTTAAATTTTTTAATCCCTTTTTAGATCCATCCAGTGGATTAATAAAAGTTGGTGGTAGACTTTCACAATCAGATTTAAATTTCAATAGTAAACATCCAGTTATTCTGCGGTTGGAAATAAACTAGTAACTGTAACATTTCAATACTATTATAAGCGAGATTTTCACATAGGTCCTCAAGCCCTACTAAATACTATTCGTTTTAATATTGGCCTCTTGGCGGCAGAAGTATGGCACAAAAGGTCGTCAAAGAATGTGTGGAATGCTTCAAGAATAAACCAATTGTTGCAACCCAGATTATGGGAGATCTTCCCTCAGAACGAGTAATGCCTAGTTCCCCATTTTTAAATGTAGGAATAGATTTATGTGGACCCTTTGAAATTAAATACAAAGGCCAGAGAAAGGGTACATTTCAAAAAATCTATGTAGTTATATTTGTATGTATGGTGACTAAAGCTTTTCACATGGAATTTATGACAGATCTTACTTCAAAAGCTCTAATTGCTGCCTTAAAGAGATTTTTTGCACAACGCTGCAAGAGTTCAATAATTTTTAGCGATAACACAACCAACTTCACTGGAGCTTCTGCAGAGTTAAAACGTTTGCAGAAATTAATGTTAAACAGTGAGGACATTTCGAGCCTGTTAGCCTCAGAAGGTATCAGGTGGAAATTTTTGCCTCCTAGGGCACCCAGTTTCGGCGGCCTTTGGGAGGCAGGCATAAAGGCCTTCAAGTACCATCTAAAGAGAGTGGCAGGTTCCGCTAAGCTAACTCTAGAAGAATTTCTAACACTAAAGTTCAAATCGAGGGCATCCTCAATTCGCGGCCACTCTCACCCTTATCTACTGATACAGATAATTTATTTTATTCTCATTGAATTATTAATTAGTATATTTGTAGTATGATATTATAACTTTGTAGTCATACTTTATTTTATCTTAATTTTGAAATAATGTAATATTTCAACACCGAGTGGGATGTTCTCTACTTGTAACTTCATTGTGTGGCCGATGGAACACTTTCCCGTCACATTTTGGTTGTTGTGCACTTATTATGTTAATCTGTTAAATCTGGCAACTGAAAACTAATGTAATGTTTAGTCTCTGATAATTGGCAACTGATACATACTATGATGCAGAAGAACAGTAACTCACAAATCTACTTTCTGTCGTAACTGTTCCCATTCTCTAATAATAAATAATTAAATGATATCGTTGATAACACATTTCTTTACTACGCTGAACTACGCACGCTACCTACGCACATTTATCATTGATCCCCAAGTTTTCTTATATAAATTTCAAAAGACCTTTCAGAAGAGAGACCTGTGGAAAACTCTGCTGTTGTTCAAACTTTCAAAATAATAATATGTATAAGTAATGGAAAATTGCTTAACATTTTGATACTAGTCAAAAGTTTGCTAGCCCCTGTTTATAAATATTTGTTTAAGGAAGTTGATTTTTCTCAAACTCAAAATGAAAAGCGTGATAGACAAAGGAAATTAGTACCAAAAATACAAAGAAAATGGGTGATAATGCACTTACTATAGAAACACCAAGTCACCAAGGTAAGTTTTACTTTGTAGAATAGATTCCCTCATAAAATGGTTATCATGATTATCTTTTTAACTTAGGCTTTAAAAACTAATTTTGCATAAAGCAATTACATTTGAAATGCATGGTAACTTCCCTTAGCAGAAACCGGAATAAAAAAAGAATGGGAAAACTGAAAGGAAATGTACTAAAATGATTCACATTTAGATAAAATAATTAGTTGATTAATATTAGCAAGCCTGACATCCTATGTCACATATGCTTAGTATATTGAATATCAGTTTTCATTTCATATGAAATAGGGAAAGCAAACTGGTTGGGTGAAATTTTACAGAATTATAGTATTTTCACTTCAAAATTTGATGGTTATGAAAAAGATCAACTACACAGTATAAATATAAAACTATGATACATATAATAGCCAAAATTATTAATGTTAAATATATGGGCAAAAGAAAATTCTCCAAAAAACCTTTTGGCAACTTTGGTTAAAATTTGGAAATGCTCCACTTCTCTAGAAACTCTTGTAAGTTGATCTAAATATGAATCAACCTAAGCAAAAATAAACCAATTTCAAATATTAGATACAAACGATTTTCATATATTTAATGTAATATTTATATTAAATATTAAATATATAAAATATATGTAATATAATGTATAATATAAAATATAAACTGTATTTATAATAAATTTTACATAAAAAAAGGAAATGACTTTTAAATGTGCCTACAAAAGGTGTTTTAAAATGAATAATATCTGTGAACAAAGTAACCATGTAGCATTTGATGTGCAAAATAATAAACTTTTTCAATAGATATTTAAAATACCTGGCACAAACCATTAAGTCTTAATGAAACAATACCACCATTATCACAGTAGCAGACATTCCCAAAAGTTAAACCATATTAACCTGAAACTTATGCATACACAGAAGATCATGTTTTTAAGTTTCTGATTTCGAAGTCTTTTTCAATATTACTGTTGTTAAATCATTAAATCAAGTATCATTTTTAACTTTGCATACTACAACAGATAATACATAAAATACGTAAAACATTAGCTTTTTTAATTAAATAAGAAAGCGAAAATAAAAATTTGTGAACAAAACTTGCGTACACCACAAAGAAATGACATGTAAAAGAAATTTATGAAAATACTAGAAAGATTTACTAAGCATACTTCTTGCAATGTGAGAGTGCTCTTGCTTTCAGGTGGAAAAGACTTTGAAGACTCAAAAAAAACTTTGATTGTTTCAGCGACATCTCCCTAAAAAATAAAATGGCTATATCATAAAATAAAATAAATATTTTATGAAAATATTCAAACTATTGTACACATCTTGTAAAATTATCTGGTATGTCTGCTTGCATAATTCCCCCTCCTATATATATATATATTTTTTTATTTTATCATTTGAAAACAGTGAAATTACATGACGTAAAAATTTCTAAAGAAAATATTGAAATATTAATTAGACATATTAGTGCTACTGTTAATTAAGTACTTTTAAATACTTATTTGAAAGCTTATTTAAAATTTCTAATCAAGCTAAATAAACTTGCTAGTCTAGAGGTTCTTATCACAAGTAAAGTTGTTTGAAATTTATATGTTTGCTATAGAGTTGAAAAAGAATGTCCCAAAGACCTGCTTATAAGCATGAACAGCTTTACATATTTAGTGGCATGTCAAAGAAATAATCTATATGCATGCATTCTGTGAGCTTGCCTCCTTGCCACTGAGAGGCTACTTCGATGGTTTTTAATGTCCCACATGAAAGTTTTCTGAAGGGATCTATAATATTTCTGCATCTTTACTACCTATGTCAAATTGGCCACAACAGCTGAAAGATCATAGTTTTGTCTTGAGTTCAATTTCTGTACGAAAGGTTGAAAATTTCAGTATCAATCAGCTGAAATGCTCACACCTTGATCTAACCCTTAGAATAAGATCTAATTAGCCTGATCAGTTAATATGATTCATATTCCACTATTTGTAGCTACATGTTATAGTACTACACAAAGTTTTCCTCATGAACAGTCAACATAGGTGCTTAAAAGCTGGAACATCTTGCTCACCAGCCAGGTATAATAATCGCAATAGAACTCGTTCCCAGAATCTTGGACTTTATTTTATTTAGACACCCAAATTTTTATGAAAAACATCCAGACTTTATATAGATTTTCTGACATGCATAACATACTAACAAATTTCATTCTTTAACTTTGGATATTTATTCTTCTCCTAAAATCTGTGCTTTGACTATGAAACCCCCTTACATTCCTTTCAGTCACCTTATCTGCATGACCACATTTTGAATCTACATGCTGTTTCAAGCAGTCATTTGCTTTTTGTTTCCTTCTGAATATAACTTTGAATTCTGAAGTAACATTTGCCTTTCCAGCCCCATGAAATTCTTACAAGGACTGATAATTTATACTTTCAGTATTTATTTATCTTAACAACTGTATAATAACAATCACTGTGAACCAAAGCTGAAAAACTGAAACAGAATGAGTGGCGTATGAAGGCACAGTGCAAGAAGATATGAAATGATAATGGCACCACATTATCCAAATACCAATATCTGATATTTATCTGTTGCAAAACAATTCAAAGTCGAGACAACACACAAAACTGATCATGATATTAAACAACAAGTATCACAAGAAATTGTATTCTGCATGTGTTATTCAAAACATACATTTAAGATTTGGATTATGTTAGCGCACATACAACAGGCCAGTGAATGAGTAAATACAGTAATCACATTTACATAACTGCTGTCAATTAGTCAATAGACAGGCAAATTCAGTCTCAAGATAAAGCATGCAATTATACTTTCAAAATTTACAATCAGTAACTAAATGATGTAGCAAAAAATTCTAATACAGTGTATAATGCTGCTTCTGCCAATATAAACATATAAAAGATATTCAACATAAATAGCATTTTAAATATAAAATGGCATTATTATTAAGGCACACATGTAATGCATACCTGTTCTAAATCTTCAAGCATTTCTTCATATGACACACTAAATATCTAAAAATTCAAAAATGATACATTAGAACAATCAAAATAGTAACTTAAAAATACAGAATACAATTTTCAACTGTTAATTTTTTGCATTAAACTCTTTTTTAATACAGCCTATTCTTTTTTTAAAAATATTGTAGGCAATTTGATAACATAGGCAGACTGCTATATTTCTTTATCTAACAGTTATCATTCATTTCCTGAATTAAACAAATGCAACACTTCAGAAAATGTTTGCTTATTTTTACTCGCAATGTTAACAATGCAGCAACTAATGTTAATATATCTAAACTACCTTAAACTATAATATACCTTCTGTACTACAAGATTCATAGACGTTTCTGTACATGGATATTAAGTACTTTTAATGATTTTTAAGGACCATCAAAGAAAAAAATATAAGTACATATCATCAAATGCAGATTGAATGAATTAAAGTAATTATCTACACCTAAAGGTGTAGGTACTTTGCAAATGTAATACAATTCTAAGAACAAAATAGATTTGCAGGTAACGCATTATTATTAAACATAGTCTAATATTAAATATTAGACTATGTTTAATAATAAGTACAAATTAAATTTTACAGTAGAATCAGCTTCATAAAATTTATCAGTGATTAGCATTAAATTACAAAATTTCTTGAAACATTTATATTTTACACTGCTTTAATGTAATCCCATATATTTTAAAGATTAGTGACATTTTATACAAATTTTACTTACAGTTAGCTTTATGCTTACTTTCTTTTGCTCATTTCATCACATACTCACTCAGTCCACATGCTTTGTAGATTTTATGTTAAGTGACACAGATTCAAATGAGAAGTAAAATCACAATCAGCATGAAACTTTTTCATGACTTTTCAGTAGAGATGCAAATGCACAGAAAGTACCAAAACATGTTTTAAATATGAGGTGAGGTGAGGTGAGGTGAGGTTATGTTATTTCATTATAGAAAAGAACATGATGACTAAATGATGACTAAAACAAAATGGGGGGGATATCTTCATGGAAGACTATAAATAGGGAAACAAGCTTATGCTCAAGTTAACAAGGGATTAGCTATGAAAATCAACAATGCAGCCAGACCATTTGCTGGGTTTGAGCCCAAGTCAAATGGTACAGTGTATCAATCAGAAAGGATTTATAAAATAAGAGTCAAAGAAACAAATGAATACTTTGAGATGACTAAAATGCTCATGAAGTTTTATTTCAAGCATTTAGTGAAATGACAGAAGAAATAGAAGAAATTTAAGTATTAATACGAGAAAGTGTTATTTGAATTTTATCAAAATCTTAAAATTTCAGTAGGCATGAAAAATGGTGATCCTGCCTCTTGCAATCATGTCTTTAATTTTCAATATATTTAGGTAATCAATAAAAGTCTCCTTGTATCAGCTTCACTGTGTTTGAGCCTTAACGCATTTGCAATTAGTTATTTTCTTCATGAGTGTCTAGGATTTACTGAATAGTAAAACACAAACTACCTTGATAATTATCAAGCATTGCCAAAAAATTTAGAATGTTCCAGTTTCTGTAATATGAAATTATAGCATACTTAAATCACAACTACTTGCTTAAGAGGAACACTTATGAAAGTGAACAATATTTCTGAGAACATTAAAAAAACAATAGCACTGAATGACTTCTTTAAAATGACTACCTCCTACAGAAAACCAAAATCATTTATAAATATAATGATCAGCTTACAGAAGATTCATTATATATACATTAAAGAAACTGTGCTCCAGAATACTGAAAAGTGTAGGCAGAATATACTGAGAATGATAGATTGCTTTTAATGAAACCAAATCCCATTTACTACTCACCATTTATTTGCTGTCAGCCAGAAGGCAGCCATAATTACCTATCTCTACAATAAGTAACTAGTATTCAGACTTCTGCCAAAGTTAGCCTGCCATCTTTCAAAACTACTGCTTTCTGAAACAACACAAGTACCAAAAATGCTGCTTCTGAAGGCAATAAATACTCAAAATGTAACTGAAGTTTAGAAGAAACAGAACTGCTCTATTTTTGAATTAGATTGCAATAACAAAAAAAAGATTCATTAGGTACTAACTAAGAAAAACGTTACATAATGTATAGATATATTAAAAATTTATACTGCATCTATGAATGAAATGACACATTTATAATACATTGCCCATACTCGAGGGAAAAGAGAATAATTCATTTCTGCATGAAATTAAGTTTGAAATGGTAGTTATTTTAAATATACCTATATGATGGTAGGTAATACTTACATCACTAAAGAGCTTAACCAGTTGTTTATTTTGTAAGTTGTAAACTCTCTTGCCAACATTTGGAAGGAGCAACTTAACCCATAAGAACAAATCTCCTTTGAAACTTTCTATAATGCCAAAGGAAATAAAAATTACCAAGATAAAATCATATAAAAGTAAAGATTTATATTTCCAAACAATATCCCAAAATTTTTTAATCTCTCTCTTGGAAAGCAGACATAGCAAAAAATATAAGGTAGATTAATGTTAAGAATATTTAAAAACATTTATACTTAAATATTTTTTCAGCCATATTTAGCAAATTTCATTGTATCAATCAAAACATCATTTATAATAAAGGCTTTTGTTTTCTTATGCATACCAGTTATATAAAAACAATAATATTTCTTATTATTATGGCCCTCATCTCATAAACACCAAATTAATCCATTTTTTTTCATTTTCTTTATTTTATATGCTTGCCAGTAATCTGAATAAATTGCTGGTCCCTCTTATAAACAGTCAATAAGTCTTTTTATGAGTATGGTTAACCTCTCTGTTCAGAACCACAGTGAGAAAGAATTCTCAAGGCTTCTTAGCATCACCTGTTACATATCCAGAATTATGCAAGAAACCTGCCAGCTTTGTTTTTTCCCTGAAAGAACAGATTTTTATTTACACCCATAATTTTTTCAGAGCTAACCTATTTGTTAATTTTGTTGTTGAACTAAATCTAAGAAAAATTTGCACCTCTCAAATAACTGCTCCAGTCCTATACTGGAATTTTTATAAAAGGCGAGTTCCATCTCCCACCACTTAATCAATGTTAGTTTCTTTACCCAACAGTAAATAAATCATGGAACTCATAAACATTACTCTAAAACCACTGAATCAGTTGTCAAAAAATATGATTTTTCTTCATTTGCAACCTTTCATGCAGCATCTTCATGTGTTTTCATTGATATGTAGTTTAATTTAATGGCCATATTCGAATGCGAGGTAAAATATGCCTTTCTTGAGAATAAGATATAGCCTTCTTACTTCTCAGTAAATCAAATATTTTAAACACTTTTTTGAAAAAAGAAAAATACATTAACACATTGAATACTTACAGCTTGTGACAAGAAAATTATGGTACAAGAAATATTTCACAAATTTGGAATAATTATTGGCTGAAGTATCACTTAAGGGCTTGTGTCATCAGCTTTATGTAAGAATAATATGACATTAATTAATTTTGAAAAGCCAACTAATCATTTTACAAATTTGCTGAGAATACATAATTTCCAAAATTTTATGTTATCTTGATGCTGCTTGCAATACATGAAATCTTGTATGGTAAAAATTAATGTGTCATTTCTGAAATGTTACATGAACTATGCAATACAAATGAGATTAAAGTGCTTTAAGGTTAGAGCAAATTTTCCACTCATTTGAATGTATCCGCTCAATATTATAAAACATGCAATAGCAAAAAGAAAAGAAAAAAAATGTGTTACATTGTTTTACAATGATGTAGTTTCTCTTTTGCAACCTGTTTTTTTTTTCTTAAGTTCTTTGTTTTTTCTGTCTAAATAGTTGCTATTTATGTCACTGATATGAAATGAAATTCAGTTTCAGAATCTATTGAAATTCAAAGATCTGAAAGCAGATCTCTAGCAAGTTAAAAAAAAAATTACACATATACATAAAAACATATACATTACCAAGAAAGGTTACTGCAAGATTACAATTGGGGCTTGCTGAATTATAAAGAAAATGAAAATATTTAAATTGTTGATATAACAGAGCTGCAATATCAAATGAGTTCACAAACTAGTTTTGGTACTCTTTTGTTATCAGAATTGGATCCAGAACATATACATTTATACACACATATACATTTATCCATATATATATGCATGTATACATGAACACATCCATCCATACATACATGCATATATATACATACATTTCTGAGTCCGGTCCTGATAATGGAACAGTACCCTAGATGCTTTCATTTTAGTAGAAGAAACTTATTTGTTCTAAGCATTTTTTTGCTGCAAAGAAACTTGCCAACCCTTCTATTTGCACCTTCAAGGCATGAAATTAAGCATAATATTTTATTGTTTTCTTTATATATGTTAATCCAATGTACTTATAAAACTAGAAATGTATAAGATTTGTACCATTAGCAAAATTGAGCAACAGTGCAAGAATGTATACATTTCATTATGATGCATAAATATTGGGCAAGTAAGCAAAATGCATAAATATTGGGCATAAATTTTGGGCAAACAGACTCTGTTTCTCAAGTAAGTTCCCTAAATACTGTTTTTCAAATCATATGATTTACATTAGATACTTACTGTACACGTTTTCCTTTTTGCATTTGTAAGTGCCGAACACATCTCCATTTACAAAAACACATTTAAAAATTAATTCAAAACACTCAATATTAATCAAGACTATGTCTAAGAAATAAAGAACAATTTTTAATTACAGGTATTTGACCTTAAATTACAGAATGAGCTGATAAATATTCTTTATGAAATTTTCAGAATACAAAAAACAAGCAGACCATAATTTAAAACATAGCTTCCAAAATAAACTTAAGCCAACAGGTAAAATACTTTTTTTTAATTTCTAAAATATTTTGATTAAAAATACACAGGAATAAAAAGAATACCAAAGACATTTTAATGATAAAGACCTAAATTAACTTTCATGCCTAACCACACATAACATTAAGGATGGGAAATATAAAGTATGAGAAAAATTCTTTTGAAACGAATAATCTTAGCAACTACAGGAAAAAATCAAAACTAAATAATTAAAAAAAAAGTCCATATAAAAGTAATTTTAAGATTTGGAAATGTTCATTAATAGTACCATACTCAAACAATTTAAATCATTAAATTTTTATACAAACAAGAGTTGAAAATATCCCCCCCAGCAAATACAAAAGAAAATTTATTTTTCTATTAAAAGCAGTAACACTGAGATTACGTATTACAATACTCATACACCTTCTTTCTGTTTTTGCTTAGAAAAATATACGTACCACCATCAGATCCTTTAGAAAAGAACTCAGACAAAATGGCAGTTTTATTCTTGTAACTTGGTTCTTCAGCAATTTTTGAACATACTTTTCGAAATTCTCTTAAAGTATCATCTTTTGATGCATTCTTTGGCTTATCTAATTAATGGGAAAAAATTGCTTTAACAAATAATTAAGTATTCAACTTTTTTAATCTTAATCATTCATATGCTTGAGATAGGATATGAATATATCAAATTTATTTGGCAGATATATATCAAATTTATTTGGCATAGGTTTACAAGACAATGTTAGAATGTTATGAAACTTCCCATCATATTCAGTTGCATGTACATAATACAAAAATTACTAAGCAAACACTAATAATAATAACTGATAAAAGAAACTTGCTTATTATCCCATCAACATGAAAGCTGGCTACCCACCAAACCGGAAAATTTGGCAGAGATCCTGCTAAAGTTGTACCACTCTTTCTGGTGGAATTCTGAAGGAAATGATGTCATATTGTTTAATACACATTCAGTATTTGACCCCATTTCATTTCTGTACTTTGTAAAAGCCTTTCATTTATCTTTCATTTTTTTAGACATTATGATTTTACTGGAAGCAATGTTGCTAATCTGGTAAAACACAAACTGTAACATAAGCAATTTTGTTTTGATCACTGAAAGTACAAACTGCTCACAAATAATTGCTGTAATCTATCACTGCTTTGTTGGCCATATTCAGCTGACCATATCATATCCACTAAAACACACTTTTTTTAATAGTAGGATCCCACAGCTTTGAAAAATAATTCACTACTTGCTATCCTGTAGATAGCAAATCCCAAATTTTAATAATATTTTCTTGAAATTCAACAAAAATACAGCAATAACAGTTAATTTATATCACTGTTCATAAAAAACAAAATGTGGCTTGTTGAAAATCAGTTGTAGTTATATAAAACAAAAGTGTAGATGTTGTGTGTTGCTCAGTTACACTTATCCATAACTATCACTAAAGTACACTACTAGGAGACACTTTCACTGTCAATGAGATAACATGTACGTACCAAAAGTAATAACAATAATTTCAATTTGTAGTAATAAATATTCCTATAAAAAAGAAATTCTACAATTTGATTCCCACATTAAAAAATATATTAAAGATTTATAAAAAAAAATTAATGCTAAGTTAACATAAAAAAAACAGCTATTGCAAAAGCTACATCTTTATATTTCAGAACAACTTTATAATGTTAAGAAATAAATCAAAGAAGCTTCATTAAATTCAGCAAAATTGAAACATATCAAAACTCTTAAATAATAAATACCAGGGGTAGTAGGAGAATCAAAAGACTTCTCAACAGATTTCGTAGGCGTTTTCTTCAGATTTTTCTTAGGAGTTGAATTTGAAGAAAACTCTAGACGAAAAGAACAAAAATTAATTCTAATTATAAATTATAAACATCTCAGCATAGTCACTACAATAAATATGCTTTGAATAAAAATTTTGATTTAGGGGAGTATTTCAATAAAGAAAAATTTGCTGAAACTCAGTTTTATTTCAAATAATATTTAATATATCTTCTTTAATTTAATTCATATTTATGAAATAAAAATTGTTTGATGAAAGTAAACTTTACCAACTGTTCTTTGTAAAATATTAATTCTTTCCAATTAGTAACATTACTTAAGAACTGCTCTGTTTTGAAACTATTTATTATGCTATAATCAGCATAACTATAATTTGTTTTATCTTATAATCTACACCTAATTAAGTTAAAATTAAATTATTTCATTTATTAGTAGCAACATGAGCAATTAAAACTACGAAATAAATAAATAAATAAATATATATATATATTTGTTGCATTATTAATATATATGCATATATTAATAATGCAACAAATGTTTGTAACAGTACAATAAGTTCAGTTTCCCTTAGACAGCCCTCCATGAAGGCATCCCTCTCCTTAGGTAGATAGCCCTCGAGGCTTTGCATAATCACATAAACCAAAAACAATAAATTCATTTTAATGATGAAATAATTAAGTTTTAAATGCTTAAATGTTCTCAGTACTACCGACACAGCCAAGTCTAATCAAGGGACACGTAAACAGCATTAGACTGAAAAAACTAAAACTGGATTATTCAAATACATCCTATAGTGGGCGAATAAATAAAACTGTTCTTCACTAACAATTTAAGATTTCAAATCTCAGTAAATTGGTGGCTGTGTGAACCCATTCACGTTCTTCTCATGTGCAAAGTGAATAAGAGCCAATTTCCCTAGGAAAATTCTTAATAAAATTCTTCCTAATAGGCAGACAACCCTCACTGTATGCTTTGCCATCATTAAATGAATGAACAAATAAATAATGATTTGGTACATGAATACATGAATTTAATGATTCAAATACATGAATGCAAGAAGATTGTTGAAGATTGGGAAATAGTAAAAAGACTCTTGAACAGATTTCCTTCACAAACCTAATTTAGCCTTTATTTATTCTAAAACAACACAGTGTTAAATTTTCCACAATTTCCTTTTCAGTTATTTGTTCCTAAATTTGCTTTTGATGCACAAATATACATAGCTCATTTAAGCAAAAACTCTGTCACTGCTGAGCATAGCCAAGTTTTTATTCTGCATACTTACTATATGAGTGCCCAACAGAACTTGTTTTCAACCATGCACATTGTGTACACTTGAACATGTTTTGCTTCTGGGGGCGCTGTTTCTTAAAAACTGCATCTTTAATTATTAACTTTTTCCTCTTAAAACTGATTTTCTTCTCTTTATAAGAACTATACCAGAGTTCTACCTGTTGTAAGAAAGAAATGCATCAGGAGGCACTGTATATTTTGCAAGCAAATATTAGCACTTTTTTATTTTATTCATAAATGTCATCAAAATGGGACAAGAAATATCCTCATCACTGTCATGTTTCGGATAGTACATCCCTTATCATGCTGATTACAAGGAGCTAACCCTGCTGCCAACCTATACTGTAATAGAAGAGAATATCAAGATGCATTATTGTCAGCCCATCAAAGCAGGTTATCCTTGAATTAGTGCAGGGTTTCTCAACCATGACAAAAATTTCTCCCTGATAGAGGGAGGAATTTCTATCTTTCAGCAGGGATATGGTCAGCCTATTATTTCCCTGTGAAATACTTAGTTTTCATCTAGAAGTCAAACAACAAAAATCAGAGTTATATTTGCAAATTTTTACAGGACTTCTTTCAATGGTTTTACCGAATTATCATCCTCAGCTATCAAAGTGCAAATGAACGAGATATGATATAGTGATTAGATAAGAAAAGATAAGAATGCCTAGTCAGGAGTTAAGCTACTGGCACCATCTATTAATGAAACGAGAACTAAAGCATAATTTCCTTAAAGGCTGAAGGAAAAAATGGATTGGAATTAGGATTGTTAACTAGAACAGAAAGGTATTTTTGAATGTGAAATGCCTCTAGAAAATCCAATTCACCAATGGAAGATGTTTTCTGCATAATTTTGGCTTCAGAAAAATTGAAGGTGTGATTTTCAGACCAACAATGCTGGGTAACAGAGGACTCCTGCGTTTCCTTTTTTCTAACATATGCGTCATGTTCTTTAACATGGAATTTTAAGGCTCTCTTAGTTTGATCAATGTAATTTAAACCACACTGGCAAGGAATCCTATAAATACCCCAGGAATTCATATCCGCAATAGGGTCCTTGAGTATGGAACTCCTAATTTTATTGATAGGAGAATAAACGACCCAAAAGTTAAATTTCTGTAAACTATATGCAATTTTATAGCTGAATGATAGAAAGAAAGGAATGACAACAGAAATCTTAAAATCTTCTAAAACAAGAGTGTGCCTTTTGGTGTGCTGAGATGAGAATTTTTTAACTGCTTGCTTAACAATGTTGGGTGAAAAGCCCCTATGAATAGCTCCTGCTTTTAAATAATGTAGTTCTTGATCAAGAGCCAATTTTGAGGAACAAACTTGAAGTGCACGGAAAATATAGGAATAAAATGAAGCTAACTTTTGTTTAGTCCCCCCCAGGTGACATGATTTGAAGTGTGGTGGAAGGAAAACTGATGAAGGTTTAAGGTAAACTGTAGTACTGAAGTTGGATGTGTTACGTGTGACCAAAATGTCAAGGAACGGAAGAGAATTGCATGTCTCAAGTTCAAAAGTGAACTGAATAGCAGGATCAATGAAATTCATTGTTGAAAGAACTTTGTATGGAGCTGTCATATATGGAAGTACAGTAGAATACCAGAAATCTGCAATGCTTGGAACCAGAGGTTGTGCGTATTTTTGGGCAGAAAAGATGAATCATAATATTTTGATTAAAAGTGAAAAATAAATAAGAATGTTTACCTATGAAAATAAAGGACACAGATAAAGCATAAAATATTTAATTTTTTTTAATATTTCAAACATTATTAAGACAGAGGTTTATTTTAAAACTATAGGGTGCTCCAGACAGTTTTTTTTCTTTTTAATAAATTATATTGAGTCATAATCTGTTGCTCTGTCACATAGCTCTGTTGTTCTAAAAAATTTAAGCATTTTTCACCATATTCCGATCTTTCACTAAAACATATCTTCTCACTCCTATCAAGGTCATTAGCTGTGTCAGTGTTAGAAGTGTTTGCTTGCTGTATTCAGTTCAAAACCAAGCCAATAATTTCATCACTCGTCATCTGATATGATAGCATTTGCTCATCGGGATGCTTTATCCATTCAACAGTATCTTCTTCTTGCAAAGCTTCCTCATTTGCTCTTTCTTTTGAATACAGCAGCAATTTTATTGCTTTAACTTTTGCTGCACTGACCTTAAAACCAGAAAATTTACTGTCATCACTCTCAGTTTCAATAAAGAGAAGATGGCTATATATTACGCCGGCCACTTACTAATATTATTTGGGAAACAGAATTCCATGATTCTAACAAACAGATGCAGTCATTGATGGTGATTTTTTTTTAATTTTTTTTAAAATTTTATTTTATTTTTTTTATTATTATAATCGGAAAGTGAAATAGAATGGTCTCTTGAGAGAATGTTTTCAGAAGCTCTGATTTGTAATGGCATTTAATACTGTGTATCATGCCCAGTTCATTGGTTGGATCAATGATGTAGTATTTTGGGGAAAAAGAGAATCACAAGATTATGACACATTAAAATGGTTGCATCTGGATGTGTAGAGCAGCTGTCTAACAACAGTAAAATCTTACAATTTGATAGCAACCCCATAATGTTACAATGGCTTCTAGCCTCTTTCATGAAATGTTCCATGAACCATTTGGTCATAAGTTGTTTTGTGAAGCAGAAATATTTATTATTCCTGTAAACCACAGGTAAGGAATTTAGCCCTTTCATACCTTTGAGATTGGTACTCTTATCCACTATATTGGTTTACATTTGTAAGTTCCAGCTGCAGTGCTAATACTAAAGTAGTAACTCTTTGTTTAGCTCCTTTAACTTCTGATGGTGCACTTTCTACACTTGTCACTAATGTTGGTACTTACATACTATGACAACAACCTAGATATCTCACCAGAACTGGCGATTGGAAAACTGGCAATTGATACAATTTTGTTGACCCATCTACGCAGACTCAAACTCAACACGTGAAAAAGATGTGAGATTCCGCAAAATGGATAAACAAGTGACAATGTAGGACAAGCCACCATCATTTCGATAACTATTTCGCTGAATTTATTTGCAAGAAAAAACAGGAAACGCCCTTCAATGCTATTTTGAAAGCTATTTCCCACCACTTTCTTCACCATTAACTTCAACATTTTCTTTTAGTCAGTTTTAACCCTTTGAGGGGCGGTATATAAAAGAATTTAATTTGTGGTAAAATTTTGCATGAATTGTGTCTTATGGACCCTAAGAACACAAAATTAAGGCTTAAAAAAAATCTAGAGTGAAATCCTGAATTTTGAGAGCCGGTATATATTTTATATCGTTGCCCCTCTAGGACATTTTTTTTCCATGGAGCTACCAAGAGTTAACTTTTGTTTTTTCAATCTATTTTTGCGTACTTTTGATGTGTGTCTATAAAAATGAGTGCTTGGTTATAGTTATGTAAATCTGAAGTCAAAAACTTTTAAAATTTCACTAGAAATTTGAAATTTAAAAATAAAATTTATATTTTTAGGAACTTTGATGATGCCACCCAGCTGAACATACTTACGTAAAATACGGGTAAAAAGCTTTTGAAAGTGATTTAAATTCAATATTATCATTTAATGAAAAAAATTAGCTAATATATCACTGCATGCGTAAACCGTATCATGCTGTAATTGAACTAGTATAATATGACAAGCTGAAACTGCCTTTTTAACTGCCAAAGATAAATGTTTGCATCTGAAACTGACCTTATGTATTCGCTCATTTCACCTTATTTCCAAAACCTCTTACTTATATTCTATTCCTGGGAAAAACTTTCTCTTGTGTTCCCTAATCTCCTTCTGAAATTAACAAAGACGTGGATACCGTAATGCATAAAAGCAAGCTTTCAAATCAGCATTTTTTCCATTTCTCTAGCAGGTGCAAAAGTGCATTCCTTAATCTTATCACTGCCCCATTGTAGAGATAGCTTGACCCCCACACTACCAAATTAGCTATCAATCACCTCTTTTCATTTTCTCTGCATTCTAAGGTTTTGGAAAACACGAAGCAATGGGTGTCTTTCAGGACTAACATGCCACATTTAACCCTACAATTGTATGATGTTTTGACGCCAGACGACAGATCTGAAATCGAAGTTTTTCTCGAGTAAGTGGTGAAATTAAAATTTTAGCTGGAGTAAACTAAGGATAAAAAAAAAGATACTTTTGTTCATGCTTAACACAGGGTTAGGAAAGTCCCCATCCACCCATGAACATAATATTTAATCCAAAGCAACTGGTAAATTAATCACAAATAACTAATTATTACATCATAAACAATTATAATATAAAGTAATTTGTGTCATCCCACAGAATAGAGAAAAGCCTGGTGCTGCCATCTATTGGCATTGTACCCTTTGTATGTGCGCCGGTATATTTTATATACCGGTTTTAAAATTGTATAAATAATCTTCTTTATTAATTAACAGTTTTCATTTAAATGCAGCAAATATATAATATTTAGCATTTGTACATCATACATTTGCAGATTTTCTATTTTTTCTGCCCCTTCGATAGAATTTATGAATCTTCAAACATGATACTTTAAAACGAGGTATATGAATTTCATAATTGCAAAATATTGAGCAATCATAGGGTAGTGCTGCCATTTAGAATCAAAAGAAAACACTAGAAACTCAAGATTAGAACTTTTGGTGCAGAAAAAATATCATTTTTTAGGAGGTTAAAAAATTGACAAACATCCGGTATATTTTTTATACCGGTGCCCTTCAAAGGGTTAAGTAAGTTAATTTTAATTTTTTTAATTTGTATTTAGTATATAGTTTACATGTATATATACTCTTATTTATAATATTGTTGCGTGCACATGGGTTTGTAATGGACTGAATGCACAAGCTGATAAAAAGTTAATAAAATTTATTCTTTTCACAAAAAATAAAGCAAAATGCTAAAATATTTCCTCAGAGATATTCATACAATATCACAATATCTCAAACGTTAAACAGAACTCAATTAAAAACAAAAAAAGTTGATCCAATCTCACAGCAAATTTGCTACAGTCAATAACAGCGCTAAGTAAACATACAGTTTGCTTAAAACAACAGCAACTGAGCTGAGGTGCTTTAATTCAGCTTTTATAAGCTTTTTAATTATTCATGAGAACATTCTGGTAAAATCTATTTTCTTGATTTTTCTGGATGGTAACAACAATTACAAGATATTTATTTATTAAACATTAAATGGATGGGCTCTTGTATTCTTACTTTTTCGACATAGCTTTCTCTTCAAATTTGTCTGCATTGCACAGGAAAATAAAACAATTTTAATTACAATTCTAAATAAACAGCTAAATAAATACAAAATCCGTAACACTACCCCCTTCCCAAGGACTGCACGGCGGTACAATCCCTAGACAGGAAGCCAAACTTACAACTAAGGCATAAACGCAATAATAAACATTACATTACGATAACAAAATAAACAATAATTGCAATAAGTAACTTTCAGCAAATCAAATACTATCGAACACCAAATACTATCAGGTCTTAAATACAAATCAAATACTATCAAATGCTAAATACAAAAAGGCTCATGCTCTCATACTATTTACATTAATATTTATAATTATATACATTATGTACTATGGTCCTAATAAGGAGCTATCCTGTCGTAATGAATGACTTTAGGCTTAGAGTTCGATGACTTCGATCCTTCGTGGATCCAAACCACGACATCGTTCAGCCTGTTTAGGACTGTGTACGGACCCTCCCAAGGTGACCGTAGTTTCGGACAAAGCCTTTTGCGACAAGTCGGATTCCACAACTACACCTAGTCTCCTTTGTTGAAATGATATCCAGTAGCTCTGGTGTCATATCAGGTGTTCATCTTCTCCGTTGCCAAGTTGATTCGCTTTCATGCAAAGTTGTGCATCACTTCAGATCAGGCCTAGAGATCTTGAATGTACTTCTCAGGCGTTGAAGGCGCATCTGGAGGGTGACCAAACAAAAGATGACATGACAGACGAAGGTCAAAACCAAAGAGTGTTTGAAATGGGAAATAGCCAGTAGTCTTGTGGACAGCACTGCGGTAAGCCAGTAGAAACAACGGTAATTTCTTGTCCCAGTCCTGTTGATTTCTGGAAACCATTAAGGAGAGGTTGTTAAGGATAGTTTGGTTAAACCTCTCTACCATGCTGTCTGATTGGGGATTTAAAGGTGTCGTTTGAGTTTTATCAATGCCGAGTAGCTTGGAGACTTCTTTGATTACTGCCGAGGTAAAATTCCGTCCCTGATCTGAATGTAATTGAAGAGGCACTCCGAACCTGGAAATCCAGTGCTGTACCATCATCTCTGCGACTGTGACAGCCTCTTGATCAGGAATAGGATACGCTTCAGGCCACTTGGTGAAGTAATCATGACAACGAGGATGTATTTGTTGCCATCAGCAGTTCGTGGCAGAGGTTCTAAGACGTCAAAGGCGATACATTCAAAAGGTGCTCCTACATTGTAACGTTGTACCTTTCCTCGGCTGCATTTCTTTGGTCCTTTCTGACCTCCACAGGCATCGCAAGATCTGCAACACTTTTGCACGTCATCCTTTGCATTATTCCAGTAGAAGTGCTCCCGAACACTCTACAAGGTCTTCATTATTCTGAAGTGGCCTCCTGCAGGGCTGCTATGTAGTTCTTTAAGGACATCTGGGATCTTAGGAGTAGCAGCTGCCATCAGAATGTCTTCCCGTCATCCAATTCAAATTTCCGGTATAAGATGCCGTTTCGAATATGGAGTGAGTCCCATAGAGCCCAATATTGTTTTGTCGTGGTATTATAACTAGAAATGCCCTGCCAGGTAGTTTTTTTTTCTGTTTGAGGTCTCCATTAAATCAATTACATGTTTAATGTCAAATTCTTCCAGCTGGTCTTTCCTGACCTTTGTCACTCCATGGATCAGCCCATGTTGTAATTTGTTATGCGACCGGATTAAGCAGCTGGTATTTAGCTTTGACCCTAGAACAAAATCGGAAGTTTTCTGTGCAAGGTATTCTAGACAAGGCGTCTGCGTTTTCATGTGATAATCCGTTCTGATGATGGACAGCGATGTCACATTCCTGGAGTCTCTGTATCCACCTGGCAATTTGACCTTCAAGATTCTTGAAATTTAAAAGCCAGGTCAACGAAACATGATCTGTGCGGAGTAGGAATTACCTGCCATAGAGATAATGATGGAAATAATCTAGGGCTTTAATTATGGCGAGCAATTCTTTCCTGGGGACGCTGTAATTCATCTCTAGTTTTGAAAGGCTATTAGTACTCCTTTCAGGCTATAACAGTTCTTCAGATATTCCATGACACCGTAGTTGAAATTTCAATTTTCGGCTATGGATCCAGGAAGTAAAATTTTTGTTCTTCCCGGTATTGTGATATTGTCTTGAGCTATGATTTTGTGGGTAGATTTCACTCATTCATCATTAATCCTGAATAAGGCTATGTCTTCAGAGGCAGAATGCAGATCGTTATTTTTAAAGATCCATGGAAAAATTGTATTTCCTTAGAAAGTCCAACCCGAGTATGCAAAGGTCTTAATCTCTGCCACATAGGCAGTGTGATGGTAGGCGGCACTTCCAAAGGTGATGTTAATGTTTACTTTTCCGTCAATGTCGATCTTTTCATGGGATACAATCTGGAGGGTAACATAGGGTAGCATCCAGATAAGTTTGCTCTTCATTTGTTGAGCCATATCTTTTTGAATGATGGAAACATCGGCTCCTGTATCGATGGTTATATTACAAGGAACCCCATTGGGTTGGAATGCGCTTTAGCCCACTGCTTGGCAGCGATTGTTTTTGAATGAGCAATAAACGCGCCAACATGGGTAACTCCGTATATCCGCCAACATGGCTGACTGGGTATTTTGAAGCACTTTAGCCCACTGCTTGCGCTTTAGCCCACTGCTTGGCGATGGCATTTTCTTGTAATTTATTTTCGTTATTTTAGCTTATTTTGTCTATTTGTGCACGTTGCCTACATTGTGCAATTCGCTGAAGTTTTTTTTAAGTTTAAAAGGAATGCTGTGCACATGGCATTTTTTTGTAATTTATTTTGTTCATTTGTGTACGTTGCCTACATTGTGGAATTCGCAGATTCTTTTTTAAGTTAAAACGGAACGGTGTGTACATGGGAACGCTGTGCACATGGCACTTTCTTGTAATTTATTTTCGTTATTTTAGCTTATTTTGTCTATTTGTGCATGTTGCCTACATTGTGCAATTCGCTGAAGTTTTTTTTAAGTTTAAAAGGAACGCTGTGCACATGGCATTTTCTTGTAATTTATTTTTGGTATTTTAGCTTATTTTGTTCATTTGTGTACGTTGCCTATATTGTGCAATTCGCAGATTTTTTTTAAGTTAAAACGGAACGGTGTGTACATGGTATCGTTTGTAATTTTAATGCCCTTTTAAAAAAAATTCCTTCTTTCTTCGATGCCATTTTGGTTATGTTTTCGCGGAGCGTGTCGGGAAGGTTATGTAAGGGCATAAAATGTGTAAGTATTACAACATAAAATGTAAATAATTAATTTAAACCTAATTAACAAATATTTTAATGATCATAATGTTCGTTTTGCATATTATTTTATTATCTTTTTGTGGCAACAGTTTCCATACTAATTTATGCTTTAGAATTCTATGTTTTGTTTACAATAGGTTTTCGCGGAGCGTGTCGGGGAGGTTGCAATTGCAAAGACGTTTCGCAGAAACGCGCCGAATTGGCGATTTTCAAAACATCGCCAAGCAGTGGGCTAAAGCGCATTTTCACCCCCCCATTGATATGTCCCATGATGAGAAGTCCATTACTGCTGCCACTCACTGCAGAAATCTGAAGCGCTTTAAACTCGGGCTTTTCATTCATTGGCAACCTTCACCCCACGAGATGACCACTAATTAGTTTCTCTCCTTTTTGATAGGCACGGTTTTAACATCTGTGTTCTTGGGTTTTCTGCAGTTTCTTCGTATGTGCCCTTCAGCACTACAGTCGGTTTCTTGTCACCAATATTTCGTTGCAAGGCATTCAGTTGTCTTGTTAAATAATCTAGATGAGCAGCCATTTAATCCACTGACTCTTGGACTTGTTCAGCTCTGATTGGATGCCGGTCTCTGATAGTTGCTTGCTGGGCTGCATCGAATTTCATGGCGTACACCAGAGCACTTTTTAAGTCCTTCACGTCAGACATTCAGTGCTTTCTGTATTTCAGGATCCTGGAAGCCATCAATGAAGTATTGCAGAGACAGTATTTCCCTTGTTTCTCTTGGGCACTCCATAAAGGCGAGGTGAGACAGCTTTTCAACATTTTTGGCAAGCTCCTAGACTGTTTCAATGGGTTTCTGTTGACGGGATTTTAACTGAAGCCTGCTGTAGTCTTTTAAACATTTCTCGCTGGTGCAGCTCCAATGCCTCAGACAGAGCTTCAAAATCTAGCCTTTGATTTTCTAGGAGAGTCTGCAAGATATCCACTGTGTCTGCTCTCAAAGAAGTGGCGAGATGACAGGCCTTAACTTGGGAATCACATCCATTTGCTTCTGTTATCAGGACACATATTTCTTTTTATCCATTTGCTGAACATGGCATGTCCTGCCTGGACATTGAGTTGACTGCAAACTATGTCCTATGGACTGTAGCAAAGATGACAAAATGAGAAGGGTTAAAATTACCTTTTATTTTTCCATGATTTCACAGTCGCTCCTGCACTTCAAGATACAAAGACCAACCACTTGTGGTCCGAACGTAAAAATATAAGTCTACTAATTAACTAAAATTTAAATAAGAGCTAACTTTTAATATTTTACACAGATGACTAACACTAAGACTGACCTTTTAAATTACTACGTCTGTCGTATGCAAACTGCGGAAAGCTACAATACGTCTTCAGCTTTCAAAGGACCTCTGGCCTTAAAGGCAGACAGTAACTGATGGCAAGCTCGCATGAAGTCTCGTGGCCCGACAGCTTACTCTCTCCCCTTCTACTCTGCTCTTAGCGAAAAGCCGCAACTTAAATACTTAAGTGTTAGCAAGTAAAATTTGCATAAACATATTCCCGTGTTAATTCTGGCCAGAAGTGAAAAATAAGAGATGATAGTAAAGTTTTAAAATAAAATAAACGTTAGTCAAACTTAAGATCCTTACACTGCCACTATTGAAAATTGTGTCTTATAAACTTGCCAAGAGGTCTTTCCATTATATGTAGATAGCTTTAGATAGGGATGAGTAGGCATGGGAAAAAATTTAAAGCCATCATTATTGCTCCCTGCCATCGCAACGAATTTCTTCAAGGTATCAACTTCTTTGGCGACACAGTAACCCTGTCATCAATTTGTTGTTCGATATGGTATTGTACAACACAAACCCTTTCTTTGATTCGTTGCTCCACAGCAGAAACTCTTCCTTCTATCTGTTCTTTTACAAAAGAAACTCTTTCTTCAATGTGTTGAACTTTATTTTCAACAGTCTCAATTCCGCCTTCCATAACCTCAAATTTATTTTCTATTATGCGGGTAATTTCTCTTTTAATTTCCTCTTGACTTGCTTCAACCTTTTCTTGAATGGTTCTCATATCTTCTTTTATAGAATCTTGACCAGCTTCCATCTTTTCCTGAACCG
>KK120932.1:206988-239095 GCA_000611955.2 Stegodyphus mimosarum
TTTTTTTTTTTTTTTACAGTTTTAACGTAAGAGAAAATGAATAACCATTTTTAAATAACAGCAGTTTTATGGTCTGAAGCATACTTATTTTCTGTAAAGAACTTCATTTATTTTGTTTATCATACTGATTAATTAAAATTTGGTTCTAAATTCACAAAATTCGTACATATGGAAAAATAATTAATTCATTTCAGTAGTCTTTTCTTCTCTCCCCCCTCCCCCCGGCCTTTTTTTTTTCATTAATTCAATTTCTACTTTTTTTTTTCATTCGTTAAACGAAAAATCCTATCAAAATCTATATCTCTTTCATTGGCTTTTTTAATTATTTGTGTATTTTAACTGACACTTGAATCAGCAACCCAAACACTCTCTCTGCTGTTTGGCAAGTATCAAGTGCTGAACATGATTCAGGAAGTTCATCAAGTGCTGGTTATCTGAATATCCCTAGCTAGTTTAGCTGTAATTTTAAAATACGGTTATTTTTCCTCTTTAGTGTAATCAGTAGTTATCTTGCAGTACATTAATCATATTCCTAAATCATGCATCAAATAACTACAGTTCTGATGGAAATATTTTTTATTATTATTATTTGATAGTTTGAGGCAAAACATTGGAAATGTATATGTAAGTAAGTGCGTATTATGTTTAGGAAAAGATCCTCATGTCTATTTCTTTACATGTATTCATTTAAGGCTTTATGTAGTCTGCAAAAAAAAATTTTTTAAGCTTTTTTTTCCCCCTCCCTGCCTAATTTTTTTGCGCTTGTTCTTAAATGTAATTTCACAGTTTATTAAAAGCGCAATATCCTGAAAAGTAGTGTTATCAGACAGCATGGGATGTATATGCATTTTGTGCAAAACTGTATCAAATTAAGTTTCATTGTTGTAAAATGGAGATTCTGCAATTTTTGTTTTCAGTACACAACTTTAATAATAGTTTAATACAGTTTTATAATAGAATAATACAGTTTTATAATAGAAGTGAAGAACCTTATTAAAGTCAAGATGTATAAAACAGTAACTAATTATTAGATCAAACCTACGTATTATTGCTTACTGACATATATACTGTCTGTCAATGGGCAGATTGTTAAAATTACTAAATAGTAGCAATTTCTAGCAGGGTATTGTCCATGGCAGGAATAATGCTGGAAATTTTTTTCATGATTTTCTTTGTCTGTAATATAACTCTGTAATTTAAAACACACAGGCACATCAAAAAAAATTTTTTTTTTCTTAGTATTCCCTTCAAGGAAGAGAACCTTATGCATTTTTCATAAAGTAAAATATTTAGTGCATGTGAATTTCAATAATGATTATGTATTTCAAGTTTTATCAGATATTAGTGAAAAAACAAGTTCTTTGTTACGATATTATTGAGAATTATTCGATTTTAACCATCTGAAATGAACACTATACAAAGTTTGAATATCTACAGTTATTAAAATTTAAATAGTCTCCTTTTCATGAAATTTGTCCGATATTGCTATATGAATTAATAAAATAAAAATTATGAATTATAATCAGTAACTAGTGTTTAGGATTATATGTATTTTAAAAGTAGTGAATGGTGTAACTGTTGAATTTTTGCCTAACTTTATGTAACTTGCATGTGTTAGCACATAATTATGTAACATTCCTTTATTTAACTTAAAAATTTCAAAATGCATTTTAAAAAATAATTCAAAGCATTTCTAATTCATGTTAGCTCTGATTGATAACTTTATTGATTTCTATCATCTAACTATTTTTTCTTAACTAATTAAGTGCATATTAAATTATATGCACTTATAATTTAATATACATATATATAATGTAAAAATTATTTATTAATTTTTACATTCATTGTGACATTTTTAGGTACATATTTAAATTTTGTTATTTTTTAGGACTGAAAGACCATGCGTGAGTTCAAGGTAGTTGTCTTGGGCAGTGGTGGTGTAGGAAAAAGTGCTTTGACTGTACAGTTTGTATCTGGCATGTTTATGGAAAAATATGATCCTACTATTGAAGATTTTTATCGAAAAGAAATTGAAGTAGATTCTGCCCCTTGTGTTTTAGAAATCCTTGATACAGCTGGAACTGAGCAGTTTGCATCAATGAGAGATCTATATATAAAAAATGGTCAGGGTTTTGTTGTAGTTTACAGCATTACAAGTCATCAAACATTTCAAGATATCAAGAACATGAAAGAACAAATTATGCGTGTCAAAAATACGGAACGTGTGCCAATACTTCTGGTCGGAAATAAACTGGACCTGGAAAACCAACGAGAGGTAACTACCATGGAAGGCATGGGACTTGCTCAACTATGGGGCTGTCCATTTATGGAAGCTTCTGCTCGAAATAAGTGTAATGTCAATGAGGTATTTGCTGAAATAGTTAGAGAAATGAATTATTCAACAGTTAGAGAAAAGCAAAATTACTGCTGTTGTGTAATCCTTTGATGGTAAGTTTTACTTTATTTTTTATGTGTAAATTTTATTTAATAAACTATTTTCTCTGTTAATTCTACAGTGAAACCTCTCCAAATGACCATTTCTGTTAAATGACTTTCTGTAAATTATCAATTGTTTGTAAAAACATAAATAATATTGAACATCACAGATTGCCATGTTCTGCAAGGTGACCACCCCTACTAGAAAAAAAACATCTGTAAATGTGGGTGGTCATCTTGGGTAGATTTGACTGCAGTTCGTTTATCTAGTAAAGTGTCTTGAAAAAAACTACATGTTTAAATATTTTTACTTAATTTGTAAAAAATGCTATCTAAAGAAATAAACTATCCCAAAAGCCTAAATATAAATTTAAAAATAAAAAACAAGGTATTGCAGAATGTATAAAATAATAAATTCAAGTCGGTTAAATTCTGAGATTTTGTATTCAGTATTGTGATTGCTAGTTGTCGCTGTTTAAACATTTCCTTTTTAGCTCTAATATGTTGTTACTTGTAAATAGCCCTTTGAAAGCTATACTTATAAACCCTGACACTAAAAAATATATTAATTTATCGCATAACTAGTAACTTTATATTTTAAAAGATATCGTATAGATCATTTCACCTAATGGTATTTCTTGTGGAGCAACATTTTAAGTTGAAATATGTGATGTAATCTTGAATATAAATGCTTTCTTCTATTTATAAAATATAGGATCTTCTATGTTATATCATTTCAGAGTCAGGTCAATATGGTACTTGATATATGGGTATATTTTAAAGAAAAAATAGTGTGTTTATAATGATTGTTATGTACTTGCCTACTTCACAGTTTTTACATTTTTACTTTTATAAATCTACTGATCATTAGTAATTTTTTATGCATTTCAACATTGTCTATTTATTTTTAATTTCAATGAAATTTATTAGGAATCTTTTATTTTCTATTTGAGGGTTGCAAGTGGATGTACTGATTTATTAAGTCAGTGAGATTTAAATCTTATATTCATACCTTAGAGCAGTGGTCTCAAACTGAGATTGCATGCAGGCTGAATGCACAGTCTAAGAACAGCTGATAAGCCAGAATTCCCCCCCCTTTAACAAATAACAATTTTATATAAAAAAAATTTTTTAATTAACTAAATTTTAAATTATGCTTACTTAATATTTATCAAAGTATACATAATAATGTAAAAGGAAAAATTTAAATTTATATTTATTTTCTGAAATCTAAACTATGGTACCTGCAAGACTTTATAATTCAGGCATATTGACATCTAAATATTAATGTTTAAAACTGACATATATTTCAAATAATCATTAGATTTAAACTGTTGTTTAATTTAAACTATAAATAAATTATGAAAACTTATTCAGAGAAAACCTTCCAAGTTAGACAAAACTTAGTGTTTCTTTTATTTATTTGATTTTTCTTTGGCGTTTAAATTAAAATGCATAAATTTAAATATAAATAGCTATGAGTTGATGATCTTGCTCGTTCTGAGGAATAATAAATCACAGTTCAGTACAATTTCAACTTCGATTTCCACTCGAGCACCCTGAGTAAAAGGCTTTTTACCTGCAGGTCGCGTTTGGTTATATTATGATAAAAAATTGTAGTGCATGCATCAAATTGATTGATTGCATGAGATTCTATTAAGGCTCAAACTCTGAATTTCAAGCAGAAACAAGGTATTTTAAAGGGTGAGAAAGTCTGCTTTATATGTTTTAAGGGCTAGACATCAATCAAAATTTTGCAAGACAAATATTAAATGTATTCTTTGTGGAAAAAGACATTTGGTTTTAATGTGTCCAGAGCTGAAAACTAACAAATTAATAATTCTGTTAAATCTGAAGATTCAAAACCAAGCAATAACAACCTGTCAAATCATTGTTGCTCTGGTGAAGTTCTACTTCAAACATTACAGGTTAGATTGAAATCAGGAAATAAAGAAAAACAAGTATGGTTACTCATCGATAGTGGTTCTCAACATTCATATATATTGAGGGCAACAGTAGAAGAGATGGTTATGGAACCAACTGGTAACAGGTTTTTATGTCACACGCTTTTTGGAGGATTAGCGACAAAGATGAAGGAGCATTGTCAGTTTGAACTTGACATTGAATCCTTAAACAATAAATTTTCCTGTAAGATAAGACTTCAAAATTGTAGATCAGTCTATTATTTGTGGAAAAAATCTGCGACTAAAGAAAGGAGAATCATGGGAAAAAGAAAGGAAAAGAAGATATGGCTTAATAATTATGGAGAGAATGTTGATTGGAGCTGATTTTTATGGTCATTTTTTTTTACAGGGAAGACTCATCTTAAGTGTGGCTTAGTTGCATATGAAACACATTTTGGTTGGCTGATTATGGGGAAAATGTTAAATGAGAATCCTGTTAGCACCTCTGCAAATTTAATCACCTCTTTACTGAAAAAAAGTGCATCAGTTGCTGATCTGTGGAACTTGGACACTCTAGGCATTGAAGATCCTGTTGAAATAAAATCTGAAGAAGAGACACATCAATTAGTTATGCAACAGTTCCAGCGAATGGTGAGAAGGGATAAAGAAGGTCGCTACATCGTGAAGCTGCCATGGTTAGAAGAACAGGAGATTTGAAGGAAAATAAAGTGGTTGCAAAGTGTAGGTGTGCATCAACTGTGGAGGAAACTTGTTAAGGTGGGCAGCTGTGCAGATTATGATACTGTTCTCCAGGAAAGGTTAGCAGAGCATATTACTGAAGAAGTATCACTTGAGGAAGAAAATAAAATTCCATGCCATTATTTACTCCATCGAGGCGTTTTCAAGAAAAATTCCACCTCAAGCGTTCAACCTGTTTTTAATGTCCTTTGTAGATCCGATCATTCTCCATCACTCCATGAAGGTCTAGAGAAAGGACCAAAGCTCTTAAGCGGCGTTCACACTGGGACATATCGGAGCTAGGGAACACAATGAACACAAACACAGCGGATCAGCTAGAGAAAACCAGTTTTTTGTCACTACTGACCCAGTTGAAAAATCTTAACTTCAAAACGGAGCTAGCCGACAAATGGAACCGACCAATCAGGAGAGTATTTCAAATCATTATGATCATCAACAGAAGCGCACAAACAGCATGGCTGACGATATGAGCGATTTCTTAATTGATTTGATTTAAAGTGAGGACGAGTATATGGCCTGATGGCCTTTACTCCACAGTTATATTATCCCTATACAGAAATTCATTTTAAAAATCTTAAAATCCACTTTGGATTTTAAGATTTTTAAAATGAATTTCTGCTTGATCATGAGAAGTGCAATCTTGGTAGTCAGTGGATTTCGGCAATTAGACTACAGTTTTCGTTCATATGTTACGAAGCAACTAGATACAAAAAGTAAAGAAATGTCTTATCCACAATACAGCGATAAATTAAAAGTATCCTCCTCTCGGAAGATTTTGCTGATATTCAAAGATCCTAAAATTTTTAATTTACTTCAAAATATACAGGAAATTAAAGAAACTCAGAATACCTATCAAAAATTCATTCTTGCATTCAGAACACCAGAGCTTATAATACAATTTGCAAAAAACACCTAAGAAGTGTCAGCCGAGTGGGTAAAGCCGTCAAGCTGTAGACTTGCTGATCGGAAATTCGTTCCTCGCTCGTACTTTTTTTTTTCACTAAGCACCATTTTTGGACAGCCATTATGGGTATTCTGCATTTCTTTAATTTCCTGTGCTAATGTAGATATATTTTGAAGTAAATTAAAAATTTTAGGATCTTTGAATATCGGCAAAATCTTCTGAGGATGATACTTTTAATTTTAATTTATCACTGTATAATGGATAAGATGCTTCTTTATTTTTTGTATCTTGTTGCTTCATAAGATATGAGCGAAAATTGTAGTCTAATTGCCGAAATCCAGCGACATCCCGTTATATGGGATAGTCGATTTAAAGACTACAAAAGTACTCATAGAATGCGCTTGGATGATGATTTCAGATCGTCTTCATCGAAATAGTAAATGATTTTCTTTTCCATTTAATACTATTTTTGTGTTTAGATTTTGAATCCAGAGGATTAAATTACTGATATCGATGATCTCAGATAAATATCTAATTGTATTATAAAAATTAGCAATAAAATTAAAAGTAAAGCAAAGCGTTAATCTAATATTTTTCTTTCTTCTAAATTTGTTTCATCATAAAAAAAAAGTGCTGTTTATTACCTCAATTAATAAAATGAATCGCATCAACTTTATAAACTCGCTTATCATTTGGAATGCAAATATTGATGATGATAATTAAATGACAACAATAAAACATAATAATGAAACATGTTTCTATTTTTCTAAATAATTTTTGATGATTTGAAACCCTGTGTACTAAATGACCAAACAGAAAACTCAGCAACAAAATACATTTTCATTGTTTTCTGCTCACCATACGTTTTTGTCAAACCATTTTTAAAAAATCGCTTAGTTTTCGCTGTATCGATCAAAGATTCATGGTGGAAAAATATGTCCTACAAAATGTAAACAAATGAAAGTGTGTGTTCGATCTTCTACTTGCTTATTGGCTGTCGCTAGTAAGCGCTCCCAGTAAGTGTGAATGAGCTAGGTTAGTTAGAGCAGCATTCCATGTGCCGCTTAGCTCCAATAACATCATTGAGTATCAAGTGTGAATGGCCCTTTAGAGAAAATCCTTCCACCAACTGCTGAGGTTTCAGGAAAGGTCGATTAGCATCATTTCGGACATAAGAAAGGCCTTCTTACAGGCTTCTGTTTCCAAGGAAGATCCAAGACTATTTGCGATTTTTATGATGGGAGAATTTTGAGAGATGAAAATTGAAAATTTATCGTCATAAAAGGGTAGTCTTTAGACTCGCATGCAGTCCATTCCTCTTAGCTGGCAGTCGTTAATTTTCGTTTGAAGGAATGCCATGATGATTTTCCAAAAAATGTGCGTAAGTTAAAAAATGCCTTTTATGAGGATAAATATGTGATATTTGTATCTGATAAAAAGGGTCGCAATTTGTGCATGAGGCTAAACAAAAAAATGCCTTTTATGTGGATAAATATGTGATATCTGTATCTGATGAAAAGGATTGTAATTTGTGCATGAGGCTAAACAAATTCTAGCTTCAGCATGTTTTGACTTATGTCAATGGGGATATATTTCTTTAACAGAAGGTAAAAGGGAAAAGGATTCTCTTGTTCTTAGATAATTGTAGGACAGAAATAAAGATGTCCTATTTTATAACTTAGAAAATGTTCCCTTTGAGAAAGAACCTGTAACAAGAAATATTCTTTCAGCAGTATTTTTGATCCCATTGGAATATTGTGCCCAGTAACCATCTGCATGAATCTGCTAATACAAGAAAGTTGGACTCTTAAATTAGGCTGAGAAGAGGTAGGTCCTGAAAGTGTTTGTAAAAGATTTTCACTGTGGATGGAAGGCCTTCATTTATTATCGAAATTAAAATTCCAAGATATGTTGATTGTGATGGTTTCCAAGAAGGATTATTTTCATGCATTTGTATATGCTAGTTAATCTGCTTACAGTGCAGTTGTACTTCATTGTAAAGAAAACAGTGATGATGATTAATTCAAACTAAGAGCAGAGTTGCATCCTTGACGAAAGCAACATTTCCCAGTTTGGAATTATTAGCCTGTTGTGTAGGGGCATGCATTATATCTTACATTAGAAGAGAAAAGAATTTGACAGAAGTCCCAACCACATGTTGGACAGATTCTTCAACTGCTTTGTTTTGGGTTAAGAATGAAGATAATTGGGGTACTTTCATTAAAAATAGGGTTAAGTAAATTCAATGTAGCCGAATTCTTCAGTGGATTCATGAAAACATATCCCTGGCAGTCATAATCCAGTAAACCTCCCATCCAGAGGTAGTTCTCCAAAATTTCTCCTTACGTCAAAATGGTGGGAAAGACCAGAGTGGCTAAAGCAGTCTGAAGGCAACTGGCCTAAATCTCACATTCAAACCGATAGTGAAGAAGTTTACGGAGAGCGAAAGAAGGAAAAAACTGGGGAAAGTGCAGAATCACTCACTGCTTCGCTTGTTTTTAAGATCGGTATCCATGTACACATTGACCTATTTTCACTTAAAAAAAAAAATCCCAGAATTGCACAAATTCAGCACTGTGCACTCCCTTGACTTTGTCCATGTACACAAGTCAAAAGAAATTGACAATCCAATTCTTCTTGTAAAAGGCACCAAAGAAGTGGGCAATTCTACACTTTAACAAAAACTGTTTTAGTTTACAGTTCTGTGTAAGATGAGTGATGGTACTTACAATGATTTTCCAAGTATTCAAAGATTTTGCGGCTAATAGCCTCGATATTACATTCCTACAATAGCTGTAAGAATTCTGAGAATATAATGAATGGAGAGTTGTCTACAAGAAATTGAAAATTCAAGAAAAATACTCATGAAAATTGTTTAAATGGCAACTTTCAGTGGAAAATCTGCGGGTGACAAATTAAAAATACTTAATATTTTCCTAGATGATGATGGATGGATTAAATTAAAAACAAAAATTGTTCGACGAGAAGATGAAGAAAACTTTGTAAATCCAATTGTTTTGCCTTCAAATCATGAATTGGTGAAAAAATTAATTTATGAACATCATCTGAATCTGCTGCATCGAAAAATGCAAGTTGCTCTAACTGACATCCATCAATAATTTTGGGTTTTGAGAGGAAGGAAGACAATCCAAAGAGTTATCATGAAATCTTTGAGGTGCAAAAGATATTCTTCGAAGAAAATGGAAACTGAACCAGCTCCACTACCAGAAGACAAGAGTGCAGGTTTCATTAGTTTTTGAACTGGAGTGGATTTAGCTGGTCCTCACACTTGTGATGGAAGTAAGAGTTGGATACTACTATTCATTGCACTGTGTATAGAGCTATTCATCGGGAGTTGATTCAATGCTTTTGTATTAGGATTGCATAGATTTGCAGCGAGATGAGGCAGACCTAAAAAACTGTACAGCGATAATAGGACAAACTTTAAAGAAGCTAGTAACTCATTGGAGTCTCTTGATTGGGATAAAATACCTCAAGAAAGCTCCATAATAAGAATCCAATGGATTTTCAACCCTCCTACAGCTGCTTGGTGGGGTGGTTGGTGGGAGCAGATAGTTCAGATGACAAAAAAACTTTTAAAAACGGTACTAGGAAAAGCCTTTCTAAAATATGAAGATTTTTTTTTTAAATGATATGGAAGTGGTCATCAGTTGTTGACCCTTAACTTACTTACCTGAAGATGCACAAGATGTCATGTCGTTGACACCTTCCATCTTTCTGCAAGATAATAAGACAGTAGGAGTATCAGATTTAGATAATTTGAACAGTATTAATTCACCAAAAGATATTGGTATCGACAAAAGCTATGGCAAGAGTTGAGAAGAAGATTTAGGAAAGAATGTTTAGGTCTTTTAATTCAGCAGAATTTCATAAGAACTGTCTGAAACAGATGAGTGTCGTGAAGTTGTTCTGGTTGGATGGGATAACAAAAAACGAACATTCTGGTCTTTGGGTATATTCACAGAGGTCTTTCCTGGAAAGGTCAATCATATGAGAGTAGTGAAGGTCTTTCCTGGAAAGGTCAATCATGTGAGAGTAGTGAAAGTAAAAACAGAATTAGGAGAACTCATATGCCCTGTCCAATGGTTATACCCTTTAGAGATTACTAATCCGAACATTTTATTTAGAGCTGAAGAACTTAAATGAAGTTTTGTGCCAACTGTCTCTGATAAAAGGAACATTCCTCATAAATCTGAAACTGACTTTGAACTAAAAGCTAGATTTGGCAGAAAAATTATCAGCCCTCTAGTTATAAGTGATTTTTAAGTATATGTTATGTATTATTATTTAATTTATATTGTGAGTATATTGAGTACTATGCAAGTCTATTGAGTAGAAAGTTTAAATTTTTATTTTTATTTAATGTTTTGATTTTCATAGACCATTGAAAGAAAATCAAAAGGTGGGAGTATATTGTGAGCTCCATGATTTTATATTTGTCAACAATATTCAACGGCTATTGTTTTCCTTTATTTTAGACTGCATTTTGTTTTTATAGTTTGGCAACAGTAAGAAAGATTAGAATAATGATGTTTTGATTTCCTTAAGTGTGTAAAACAGTTTGGCAGTGTGTAAAGTTTTGGCTTTCTTAAGCAAGAAAATGTAATTGTTTATTTTAAATATTCCTTTTCAAGAGTTATGGAAGGGAGGCAAATTTAATTTAACCGCGAGAACAACTGAATGAAATAATATTCAGGTAGATTCAATGCAGTACTTGGTGGTAACACAAGAAGTTTAAAAATAAAACTCCCAAATGCTCCGAGCTTTATCTTTTCCAAAAAATGCTAGCAGGCAGCAGTAATGATGATTTACCAGCTTGCTAACAATTTATCATTTTATTTTTATGTGGGACCAAAAAAAAATCAAAATTTTTTTAGTTGATAAGGTTTTGAAGCCAACTTAATTCTGGGATAACATCAAAATCCTATTCATTACATGAACGGTGCACCTATTATATTCATGGTAAGAAAATTACCCACTTTGATTCTAAAAGAAATTGTGTTTTTCCATTCTAAATTTACAAGGTGCCTTCTGTCCTATTTGTTGTGAATTTTTGTATTATATATTTTAAAGCCTGATATTAGAAATAGTCATATAAATGATGCATACAAAATTAAAGTGTCATGATAATCTGATAGATAATGACTTTTTTTTTCCATGTAAGAACAGTGATAATGAATTTTATAAAGTATTAAAGGAATTTTCTACTATCATAAAATCTTGTGGCAGCCAAGTTGTGAAGCCTGAGTTTTTATCCACTAGTATTTTCTAATCACATCGACTTGCACCTGACGTAACAAATAGCTTTAAGCCATATGGGCCCTTCAAAAGCAATTATTCATTATCTTTACATACAGTTCTTAAAATGATGATTGGTATCCTGTTAGAGAAAAGGCTAAATCAGTGAAAGACCTTCAGTATTATCCAATGTTTAGTCTCTCATTTATGAAAAGAAATTCCACAAAATTGCATCCCCAAATCATCTGCTCAAGTGAATGCTTACATTTCTATTAATATGGTATTTTTCTGAAATTTGATGATATACATTTTGTGTTATTTCACTCAAGGAAGGTATATCTTTGATCTGTTAGATTTTTTTTTTCTTTCGCCAATCATCATTCTTTTACAGTTCGAGGGATTCAGTTGAAATGGGCAGATTTCATTTCTTTATTAATTGTGAATTTTCCCAAAAATAGGATGCGATAAGGTGGCCATTTTTGTATCAGCTTTTAACTGTGTTGCTTGTTTTTAATGTCCAAGTCCACTTATCCAAGCAGGTTTAAATTCAAAATATGTGGCAGACTTAATTCTTAGTGAAATTATCTGAAAAAGAAAACAATCTAAGTTATGCTCATATCTTCTTAATGCTTTACTAGTTTATTTTCATTTCTTAGCACTTTTGTCAAAGGAGATATCTCATCTTCCAAGATATTCACAGTGCACTATGGACAAGGATTTATCATATACGCAGTGTTTTTCCATGTTGTAGCTGGCTTAATTATTTATCAATTTTTCAGCACATCCCAGTGCATATTATGTTTTCACTAAATTTCTAGATGAAGCTTAATGCACAGTTGATCTCTCATGCAATTTTCATATCTGCACATCTTTTTGTGTTTGTCATACTTTTTACATTCTTTGAAAAGAAAAATGAATAAACAAAAAGATTCTTTGTATTGATGAGCCAATAAAATATTTGAATTTATCTGGTGAAAAGCTCGTTCATCGAATCGAATCGGGTAAGGAAGATAGTTGTAAACTTGGCGATTATGTTTCCAATTAAGGCACCAGAGATAAAGTCATAATGTCAAAGAACTTGCAGAAGGAGATGAAACAAATGTGGACTCACTTCAGTGTGTCACAGGCTTGAATATTCATGTTGAAAAAACAGAAAGTAGTAAAACTGATGATTCTTAAATTCAACATCATGAGTAGTTTAAAGTTAGCAGGAATTATACACTGACTAATGATTTTATTTTTGAGACCAGCAGTGGCATAATGCGTCCAGAATGTGCAGACCTGTTCTCCTTGCAAACAATAGATTTTTTTTTTGCTTATTTGTCACTAAAGAAATAATGTAAATCATTGTATTTAGAAACCAACAGGTACATAGAGCAATATATTCATGAATCAACAGCCAAACTAAAATGTTGTATACATCAGTGGAAACCAACTGATGCAGAAATGGAGGAATTTTTAAGGTCTACTTTTGCAGTCTGATTTGTGTTGTTTATGTTATGTTGTCTATGTTGATTTATGTTAGTTGTGAGATTTTTTAATCTCACAACTTCAGATATAGTTTCAAAAGGAAGTAATATGTTTAATATTAAATTCCAGTAAACACAAGGATACACCAGTTCCTAGAAATTATTTCATCTACCATAAATCTGCTGATATGTTGTAAATTGGTATAACCCAACTGCGTGATTTACAGTCCCCTCCCCTTGTCTGCCTACAACCTAGCTGCACGAATAAAGTTTTTCTTCAGAAGAAGACCCTTCCCTTTCAAAAAGCTGAGGATTACTATCTAGTTTTACTTTTAGAAGTCAAAAGGATTTTAAATTTTCTTACAAGTAGGGAATGTGTAAGAAAATTAAATAACTTCAATGATTAAAAATGGAAAGCTTAAAAAGGCATCTATTACAATAATATTGGTGTGAATTTAGAATCACTTAACAAACCTAATTTTTAGATTTAATCAAGAGAATTTTTTAAGTTAAATTAGAATTGTATATCTATAATGGTAAATGCCTAAGCTCTTTTGAGGTTTACACATTGTTCAAGGTTCTTTGTGCTCTTTGCGTGTATCTTTAAGTGCCGTGAGTTTTCTCAACCAAAAAGGGGAATATTTAGTAGCAACTATCACCATAGCTGGCTAAGTTGTCAAAAGTTTTGGTAGGGTTGCCAACAACAAGCAAAAAAGTGGCTAGGATGTCAATTTCTTTAGTGTAGAGTTTCCATTTCACTTTTTTAAAGTTTCAGCATGGTAGAGCTTTATTTGTAATAACTGGGGTCTGGTAGAATCTCAGTGGAGATGGAGCGGTTGCCACACTCTGATAGATCGTTGTGCAGTTTGTGGATAATGCAGCTGCTGAAGTTTGCATGAGGAAGAAGTAGATCTGGTTTGCTAACACTGCTCATGAAAGATAGGACGGTTGGTTTGGTTCAGTGTCTTGTGGTATTAGTCTGGAGCAGTCTAAGAGATTTTTAATAAGTCTGCCAACTGGAGTTGTGTTTGAGTAATGCCATCTGGTAAGTGGGGCATTAAAATCTCCCACTGCTAGGGTGTTTTTCATTATTACTTCCTCTAGAAGAAGTATGTTCAGCATGTTATGATGGACTGTATGTGGCTATTCTCTGAAGTGATATGCATTTGCCCATACGTCTATTTGTATTGCTTCGAATTTGTCTTCTGCAGTAATTTCATGCAAGATTTTGGATAGGATCTTTATAGCATTGGATGTGCCAGTGATCATTCCTGGTGTGGTTTGTCGCCGTCAAGTAAATTTATGGATAGTCTAGCTAACTTGGTACATATCAATGTTTATTTTCCAATGTGGTGCCAGCTTCAACAACAGCAAAAATGTCAACGTTTAAAGAAATTAAAAGCACTTTCACAACCCAAGAAGGGTTGGACTTTTGGATGAAACATGTTTCTTCCAGAACAATTTGAAGAACTGGAAGGAAAAAAAAATGAAGAAATAAACAGTGCCTTCCATAAGACTTCTAAAGGGGATAATTTACTAATAACTGTATAACTTATTCAAAAAAGAGTGTTTTATTATTTCTGCAATAAAATGGAAAGTAATTAAATATTCTCCCCTAAATAATAGCGAATATTGTAGTAGACTTCTTATTCATTATTATTGCAATATGTTATGTCGTGTCATTAATATGTAGGTTTGGTTATGTAATAATTCATTTTCCTTTCTTTTCTTGAATAAATGTTAAATTTTTATTTTTATTACTGTTATGAACTGAAATTTAGTTTTAAAATCCATCAAAATCTACAAATGGGAAGTGTAACAAGTACATACATACACTACTTGCTTACCATTTAAATTTCTACACCGGGAAGGAAAGCAGATAGCAAAATCTTATGATACAGTATAATGGGAGGAAGATGATTAAATTCGCAAGTGATTTTGGGGTACACAGTGTGTTTAATCCCATGTACAGAAGTGCCAGCTCTGGCAGCAACAAAGCTGTAAACCAGCTGGGCATTGACTTGAACTATGTTTCGATGACAAATACGGTACTTCCTGCAGCTTATGCCAGAGTTTATAAATTATAGTGGCTAGCAAGTGGTGGTTTGCCAATGTCTAGTTAATCTGTGATCAAATGTTCTCAAATCAATGTTCGATCAAGAAAATGTATTGGCCGTTGCAACAATCGAACATCCTCCATATCAAAGGTCAGAACAGCAACTTGTTGAAAGATGGCATCATATATTTGATGGCAGAGCATCTTGAAAGAATATTTTTTTCCCCCTGAATAAGTGGAGTTACCATTTCCAGTAAAGTTATAGAGACATTAGTTTATTTTGAAGCAGGAGAAATGAAAAATGAGCAATTAGTTTGTGGCGACTTGAACCTTGGACCTCTCGAATACGCGCCAAATGTGCTCACCACTACACCATGAAGGCATGCTAAGAAGGCTGGAGAAATACCTCATATACTCCCCCTTTTAAAGGGATACTGGAGATTAGGGGACCCAGTTGCCAAATCCTGGTGGTGGGGAATCAACATCCACCACCTTTTTTATTTTGGGACCCACTCTAGAGTCATTAGGTTATTTCGAAGCAGGAGGGATGAAAAATTAGCAATTCCCTCGCCAAGTCTCGAACCTCGGCCCTCTCGAATATGTACTGAGTGTGCTGACCACTACACCACGTAGGCATGCTAAGCAATCAGGAAAAATACCTCATATGCTCCTCCTTTTAAAGGGCGACTGGGGATTAGGGGACCCAGTCATCAAATCCTGGTGGAGGAGAATCATCATCCACCACCCTTTTCAGTTCGGGTGCCAGTGTAGAGTCATTAGGTTATTTCAAAGCAGGAGTGATGAAAAATTAACTTGCGGGGACTCGAACCACTGACCTCTCGAATACGTGCCAAGTGTACTGGCAAGAACCGAAATTAATTCGTTGGAAACTGCTTCACAAACTTCAAGCAGAGCAACTGCCACATCAGTATCCATTTTGCAAATAGAGGCAAGGTGTCAGTCCAGCTCTAATTGGTGTAAACAATTTATCAGATTACAGGTTCGTGCACTTGGTTCGAGATGCTTAGACGGGGGGGCTCGCTGAAAGTCACTCGGAGAAGTGTAAACCTGCTTTCAGTATTAACTACAATAATTTATTCACATTCAACGATTCACTGATTAAAATATTATATTTTTCTGTAAGTGTTTAGAAGCAGTTATAACCAGGTGTACCAGCAGACTGCAAATTGCTACAAAATAGAGTAACACGTCAATACATACCAGAGCTAGTTGGAACTGAAATATCACGAATGTATCCAGTATTCTGCAGAACAAGCAGTGGTGATGGCTATGTTGTTTTTTGCATGAACCACTGTCTTATTGCATTCATAGCCATATGTTTTAAAAATTTAATTGAAGTTTTTGCTTTAATGATTTTCTTCTTCCAATTGTATTTTAATACTCAAATTTTGTAAATTAAATTTTAAACCCATTGATTCTTAGCGAATTAAACTGAGAGTTTGTTGTACTTATTTTGTATTTCTTCTTTTATCTTCCGGAATGTTTCCACAATAAGCCTTGTTTGTGCTATCTGTGTATTAATTCTAAAGTTTTATTTGAATATGTGATAAGTTGGTTATTTTATGGAGCAAAATTCGGGAAAACGTTTTTAGTTGAACACTCCATCTACCAGTTTTATGCAATGAAACTAATTTTTTTTATTAAGATACAAATCCTTTATTGTACAGGTTGGTTTGATGTTTTCATGGCTTTTCTGTTATGTGACATAAATATAGAAATCAGAAAATCCACCATGTACCTTTGCCATATTCAAATAACTCTTCTAATTACGCTTTCTGTTTGTTATGCATATTCGGGATTGTTTTCAAAAGTTTAAAAAAATATGCTGCCAATGCAATATAAACTTTGTTTCATTTTGATTTTTATAAATCATTGTTTTAATATAAAAAGCATTTTTCAGATTTTCATTTTTTCACTGGGCATGAAATGGATTTAGTAATATACTGAACATAAACTACTGAGTTAGAAAATTTTTTCTGACACAATCATATTCAAAGCAAATTTTCTATTAAAAGGCATGTGTAGCATGCCGTCCAAGCACAAGTACTGTGACCTCGCTAGAAAACTAACTTATGCTTTGGGTGTATGGAGGGGCATATCAGATTTTAAAAATATATGTAAATATGTATAAAAGAACTATCTGCTGCCATTATTGTATTTGATTTAACCCCTTGACATACCAATAGAGTGTGTGTCAGAAGAATATCATTTAATTTGGACACAGCTTAGAAACAATGTTTTATTTTTAAATTTACGTTGCTATGTAACTAGAATAATATACTGCGCTGCATTCACCGAATACAGTTCTTGACGTCTCCCTGACATCACTGTATGTCAGGGTTAATGAAGTGTCTGATACACTGGTTATCATAAATTAAGGAAAAATCACGATTACTGAAAAAGTTACATGTGGAATTTTATGAAACTTACTCACAATATACAACACATAGTAAGGTATCAAATAACACAAAAAGAAATTGCCAGACAATTATGGTAGTATAGAAATTACACACGTGAAAGCACATATATAAAATGAACAAATCGAAGGTGTCAGTTTGCTATAGGAAAAGTACCTTCAATCTGGAATATGATCGCCTCTAGAAGCAGTACAGCACATAGAGATGTGTGATGCTTTCATTTTTGCAGTCTATTAGTTCCACAGGAAGGGAGAGCCATTGCTTTTGCAAGCCCGGCAAAGGTCTGACGGGGTGGATTGAGAGCAGATAGGCGTCTCCCTAAAGCATCTCAAACGTGGTCGATAGGATTCAAGTCCGGGGATCGAGCTGGCTACTCCATGTGCATAATTGTTTCCTGTTAAAGATAATCATCTGCGATGCGAGCCCTGTGTGGTCTTGCATTGTCGTCCTGTAACAGGAAAGCATCACCTATTGTCCCGCCATATAAGCGCACATAGCATCAAGGATGTCATCTCTGTAAACCTGAGCATTCACGGTTCTAGTTGGAAAGACATGGAGGTCTGTGTGTCACCCAAAGAGATGCCACCCCAAGCACAGGCACTGCTTCTTCCGTATGCATGTGTTTGATGGATGATAATGGGTTCCAGGTTCTCTTCGTATCAAATAACGCCTACTATCGCTTTCTAGATTAAACCTGGTCTCATCCGTAAAGAGAACAGCCCTCCATTGATCACGCGTTCAGTGGACATGTTGTCTTGACCACTGCAAATGGTCCGTCATATGGCGTGACGTGAGCGGCTCGCAAATGGCTGGTCGCCTCGGATACAGACCACCTTCGTGAAGCCTTCTATGCACAGTTGAAGTTGACACCAACCTTCCGGTGGCTGCAGCAAGGAAGGATCTAAGAAGAGTCGGAGTAGCGGTTCTATTTCTGCGTGCACATAATGTCAAATGTCGGTCATCGACGCTCATCATAGCAGTTGTCCTTCCTTGGCTGAACCTCCTAGATGCCGAATCTGTGGTTTGAAATTGCCTCCAAACTCTTATGTACCACAGAAGGACACTCTGTAACACACATTTAGCCACCTAGCCACTTCTGTTTGACTGGCCTGCGTCTAGTCTCCCAATGGCTCTCCATCGTCATCCTACAGGCAAATGATGCCTGGAGGTCACGTATTGGCTCTCTCAGATTTCTTATATCACTATCAGAGTGAAATATGTTGACTTGCTCTCAAACATGGACTTTTATGCTCTTCGCATATGATGCATTCCGAGTGCAGCACCACTAATTTGCATATTGCAGTTTTATTCAGCTACTCTTACTTGGTAACATATTCAAATTTTTCACGGTTTGGCTTATTTTTGAGGGAGTTATCGCTATTTTTGTGATTTTTCCTTAATTTATGATAACCAGTGTAGTATTGGAGTATTTTATATAAATGCTGCCAAGTAATTTTTCTGTATAATTTGTTCATAAAATATTACTATTCAGTGTACATATCTCCTAATGATGTTCATGAAATAGCCATTAATGAAATGTTATATAAATACCATTAAATAAACTACTAAAATAAATAATACAATTTAAATTTTTAAGACAGTATATTATAAATAATAATTACTTGTTCAGTAGATACTTTGAATTGTAGTTTCCCATGCAATGGATGGGGTGAGAATGTAGTTAATAGATCTTTACATAAGAGGGGGAGTATGTCCAACTTGCCCTTTGAAGAACTCATTGACAAGTAAAGAGGGCATTCGTGATGAATCATTGGTTATAGGTTGAAGGAGTTAACATGTTGGATGGACTAACAACACAGATTTTTGAAGTGCCTCGATTTATTTGAATAGATTTTCTTTCTTTCAGAGAACATAAGACAGTAACATTGTATGCCATGATACAGGCCAAACTTTAACAAACCTGTCAGAACTTGAGTATATCCTTTTCTACTCCAAATAAATTTCTCGCTTTGAGAACAGGTTTGTTCGTTTCTGTGAAAGTTTATAAGTGGGAAGCATCAATGTGTAAAGCAGATTATTTGAAACATTGAAATGCTTCTTAAAAAAAAAATGTTATATCGAGGTTTGTATAAAATTTAAAAGTCCTTTGGTTTTCTGGAAACAATTTTTGGTCCTTAAACCAGAATCGGTAAAACGGGCTTTATTTTTACTCATATGACATTTCTGTTCCTTTTTTAAGACTGTTGAGTATTAATTAATTATTTTTGGTGATTCATTTCTTTTTTTTTTTTTTTTTTTTTTTTTTTTAATGAACAGTTTGATGCCTGAATTTTGGGGCATGAGACCCTGCCTCTATTGAAACATTAACATTTCGAAATGTATTAGTATTTCTTTTCTGAGAATGAGAGTTCATAAAATATTACATCAACTTTTCCCTTTTTAAAATATGATTTGTTTTATTATGTGGTGCTAAATTCGGTGACTTATCAACATTTTGGCAATTTCAAGATTAATTTGTATACAGAATTTTTGGTCCAGAAATTTGCAATTTTTTATGAACATAATAAGATTAATAAATATCATTAAACAATTATAATCTATTAAAACTAATTAAGAAATAACATTGAAATAAAATACTTTATTTCCCCATGTTAGCTATTAAAATGACATTACTTTCTATTTTAATATCTTAAAAATGTTTTTTTGTTCTTGTAAATAAATAAGATGCTGTAAAACACAGATTTTGAAGTACTTTTTAGCAAAAGCAAAAAGCTACTATAATTATTAAAAAAAATTAATTTCATCTCATATTTTTTCGTAAGAGGTTTTTCCCATCCAGTTGCTTCAGAATATTCAAGGTTGTGGCAGCTTTCTCTTAAAAATTCGCTTTACAGTTTTCTTTTCTGAATTTTTTATTAAAAAATCTTCTGGCTCTTTGCACTTAGTGGGATAATTTTGAGACATGGCATCTCATGAGGTTTAGAAGCATTTGAAAGCAGATTTATAGAAAAATGTCTTCCTGGTGATAACATGCAGTGAATGGATTTTATAGAAAATTTGTAATGAATGTCTTTTTTTTTTTTTTTTTTTTTTTTTGGAGAATTTTTTTTTAAGAATAGTGAAAATAACAAAGTTATTTGAATTTTCTACTTTTCATCCTAAAAAGTCTTTCTCTTAACATGTTTGTCATCACCTTTTTTTCTCATCTTTTCATTCGACACAAGGTGGAAAATTGCAAAAATGTTTTTTATTTTGTCACGTGGATAGGCATCTGTACAAAGAAGATTTTCTATCAATAAAGACCTTTAAAACTTAGAATTTAAAAAATTCATCTTGTACATCTCACTGTACCGTACACAGGGGTGGCTCTTGGCATTTTGTCAGCTGATGCAATCTCTGTGGGTCCTGTCCAGTGTCTGTCCTAAAATCTGAAAATTTTACTAATCCCTAATCTGTAAATTTTGTTTCTCAGTGCTTCATTAGCTTCTAAAATTTTGCCACATTTGCTTTGGCCCTAACCATATATCATTTTACATTTATTAAAGAAATTAGCAGTTTTTTCTGTGCATTTTAAATATGTGCAATTCTTTAGAATAAAAAATTTTCAATTAAATTTGAAATTCTAAAACGAAAAGGAAAAATTGAGGAAAAAAAATTATTACATAAAGAAAATTGTTCTGCAAAGATATATTGTTAAGGCATTAATAGATTAGCTTATGAAGCAGAAACTAGTGCAAACATTAATTTGTTTGTTGAAGTAAACTTAGAAGAAAAAATACTAAAGCTAAGAAAATTGATGTAAAATAGCTAAATATCTGGAAATGTTTTCAAATTAAAGATTCGTAAGCGTTTTGTTGTGAGTGTAGCTTTTTATGTGTAATTATCTTAATATTGTTTGGAAATCAATATTGTAACAGATTTGTTGTATTCTTAGAATGGTATTACAAAATTGAAGTTCAGTTATCGAAAATTGCTTTCATTTATTCAGTTCCGTCTGCTGATAAGTCCTTAATTTTTTTTTCATTAATGATCCGTAAGGCTGCGTTCACGCGGAAGCATAAAGGGCATAAATGGTTTATGCCGAGCTGCGTTGCCAAGGCAACCAGTCTGTGCTACGTCATAAAATCCGGTTTAGGGCTCTTGGCGTAAGGTTCTAACTTTTCAACTTTATGCCGACTTGGGATAAGCATTGACCAATCAGAGCAGAGCTAAAACGAAGCAGCAACAAACATCGTGAACGTGGGAAAACAGCGCGGAAAAGCTGTAGACACATCCACGCATGTGCAAATTTAGCTTCTCTCATTGCCCATAGCTTAGACCCCATCTTGCAGGTGTGAACGAGACTCCCGCATTTTATGCCCTCATGACTATGCCTCTATGCCCTTTATGTCCCTGTCTGAATGCAGCCTAAAGGTCCTTAAAAATCCTTAATTTCCATGTCCAGAAATGTGTATAAACCCTGTATTATATATATAAATATTCCTTTTTTAGGTCACAAAAAATGTTTGGCAACTGTTCTATCACTTATTGTGGACCAATGGCCTGATGCTATTGCTTGGAAGAAGTATGGAAGGCTGCCTTATTGACTGTATTGCTGCTCATTTTGTAATGAAGGTGTTCTTGTGCAATATAATACATGTTACCATTATGCCTTGTATCTGAAACAATGAAGATACAGATGGAAGAACACATAATTTCATACTGAAGTCAGATGCTGATGAGCAGAGAACTACTTATCCTTCGAAAAAACTGCCTCCATTCTGTGATTTCTGAATACCGAAGATATGTAATTTATACATCCAAGCATTACTTAAGTAATCCTTTGGTTTGTTTTGTTTTTATGAATGTGCAATTATATTTCAGGTCAGTTAGATCCATAACTTTTGTAAAATATCATGTGTATAATTGATATCAACTATAAAATAAAATCAAAGGATTGCACATATATCATGAAACTATTACAGCAATATATTTTAGCTTTACTGACTATAATTTAGTTTAACTTATGCTATTTTTTGTATATTATATTCAGATGTGTAGAGTAATAATTTTATATGTTGTATATTTTAGCCCTTTATATGACATCAAGAGTATTTAGTCATCGTATAAATTTATGAAAGATGTACTAAAAAAGTCTTTTATCTCTTAATCCTAACTTATAAATATGTTCAGTCATAATGTAACTACATTTTGTAATTGTACAGTTGAGACAAATAAATTTTTAAGAATATTCAAGTAAAAATGTTGCATTCTTTTTTATTTATAGCTAAGTGCAATTTGTTATTTCAACTCAAATACATGTACTTTTGGGTGAGGAAAAGGGCTTTTCTTAGTATGAAATTAAAGTGTGCATAAGTACAGAAGATATAAAATGTTAGCTTTTGAAAGAAGTGTTAAGAAATGAGCTTCTTGTTTAAAATTGCATTTTTGATTCTTTAATATCAGAATTATCAAATCATGTCAGATATTTTCTTTCATAAAGAAGTTCTTTAGTGAACTAACTGCTTTGCAATGTTTTACAAAAGAAAAGATCTTTACTAAGACACATAATGTAGCTGGCAAATTAAATCTAGATTAAGTATAGCCAAATGGGTGTAAATTTGTTATCAGCTATGATATATTAAAAAAAAAAACATGCACAACATGACAAACTAAATAATAAAGAAAAATCATAGAACATAATGCAGGTATGTATTTCACAAATACATTCCCTTATATTATGCAAGCATTGACGCAATCAGGTGATGAAATGATATGGCTCTAAGAATAGATGCTACTGTTCCTTGGATCTTTTCAGTATCAGGAAAGACTTTTTTAAAAGCAGTTTTAATTTTAGGAAGAGAAAGTAATTTTTAATTTAGAGAATGGGCGGGAGAAGTTGAATACATACAATTCTGTGTTAGAAATATGGTATAACAAAGTAGAAATCCAAATAGTTTATAAGAATTTGTAAATTATTAAAATTATGTGTATTGGCACATGATAGAATGTGAGTACACCATTTTTTTAAACACAGACTGATGAAAATTACCTTAGGATGTATTAGTGTCTTTATGTGTAAGTAAAAGTAAGTAATAACCTTCCTGAGGTGAGTGTTGTGAAACTACTTAAATTGGATGTTTTAGTTAAAATTGCTCCACATTCACTTTTATCAACTATTAAAATTTATTAATTGTATATCTACCAATATTAATGTTTCCCAATGAGGAGTTCTAAAACATATCAGTTATTTTTCAAATTTTTGTAATTCAGTTATTGTAATTGCTATCTAAGTGCATTAATTTTTAAAAATTGTTTTAGTTGGTGAAGTGTTATTTAATGCAGATAGATGTTTTCAGTATTTCTGATTTCTTTTAAATATGTTGATATGGAAATTTAAAAAAAAAATTCTAATAAAGGAATAAGAAATTTAACATGAGAATTTGCAGACAAAAGCAGTGCATCTTCTGTTAATGTTTGCCCTAGTAACTGGGCTGAGTTGTAGTGAAACTGTATTGAATAATAATTCTGTACTTGCTTATGCAATTTTTTTTTTTTCAGTGGTTGGACGTTTATTCTTTTGCAGCTTCTACTAATTTTTTTTTTCGTTGAACTTCATTTGTTTATTCGTAAATTATATTTCTTTTTCCCCATAGTATCTTAAAAGTTCGTTGTAGTTACATAAGAACATTCGAAGACTTAGTTTATGAATATGTAACACAAATAAACTCTCTAGTGATAGAACATCTATCTACGCGTGAATTATATCTGAGTGTTCCTAACTAGGTAACATGTCGAAAATACTAAATAAATACGGAAATATTAAGTAAATTATTAATGCTACTATTATTGCATGAAAAGCTTAATTACCTTATTATCTCACTGGTTTAACGCGCTGTTTAAAAAGTGGCGTTAAAGTGCATATCGCCTGCCTTACTAAAGTAACTGATGATTAATGTTGCCAAATCCTTAACAGTTTATCGAAAAATAAACCGTAGGTTTTTGCGCTGTTAAAAGTATGCCTTTGTTTTGGCAGAGTTCTTGGATTTTTTACCAGGCGAAACGCCTGGGAACTGCGTCCCTCATGAACTTCGTCAATTCGCACGTGGGGAAATAAACATGTCTACTACTCAATGCTTGGGCATGTTGTTATCAAGGTTGATGACATGTGACGGAGATTAAGTCACCCTCCCAGTCGTTTATTCAGGATTTTGAAGCGGACGTGGGAGTGGTTAGTTGATCTGAGCAGCATAAAGTTCTAGGATATATATATCTTTTGTTTCCAAGACGGTAAAGTAAATGAAGCCGTAATATTGGTGAAAACTTATTGCGTTAAATGTGAATAGCAATTAAAATTATTTCGTTATTTCGTAAGCTTGAATTAATTTTATTATTGACTTTGGATAAATTAGACAATTGTTTATCTGCCCCACAGCCTGTTTTTTTTTAGGGGGGCTGCAACATTACGCAGATATATCCGCGTAATCAGACTAATATTACTGTTCATCGTAAGATCTTTAATGTTGATGTTTTTCATTTGCTCGCACCAGGCGGCAAAAGTTTTTGAATTGGGTGAGCACCGAGCAGCACATTTACAGATGGCAAAACTTTCTCAGAATTTAGGCCTTGCAGAGATTGCATCGGATGGCAAAATGCGTAGCGCCGTCCCAGTTTGCCCGCCAAATATCCAGTTTCTAAATGGTTATTATTTGATGCGGCATAAAATCTTTATCTTTCAGATTGTAGCCGTATTAATATACTGAACGATTTGAGAAGAAACGCTTTTCTCATTAGTTTATTTTTTTTTAGCCCAGAAGGACTATTAGTCTCGAAACGGCATTTTGCGTTAAATCACTTAAATGTGATGTATCACTTTTCAAATTGTTGCCACCAAATATTAAAATATTATTACCTTGTATTATATTTAAAGGAACTAAATAATGAAGAATCTGGATGTATATATATTTATCGTACGGTGAGGAAACATCGGTACGTAGAGTAATCAAATTTTGAATAACATAGTCCAGCACCCGAACATGGGCATTTGGAATTTCGAATATGTTAGCATTAGCTCAGAAGGGCTACAGTCTCGAAACGGTATTTTTCTTTGAATCACTTAAATGCGATGTATCACTTTTCTAATAGTTGCCACTAAATATTATCGTCTTGTATTATATTTAAAAGAACTAAATAATGAAGAATCTGGATGTATATATGTTTCTCTAGTCGGTCAGATTTTGAATAACATAATTCAACACCTGGAAGCCCGAGTTGGGAATTTGTTTTATTGTCTACTAGCCGCTGCGCGGCCAGCCTTCATCTGGCTTTTAAGTGTACCAGAAAAATGCCTAAAGAGAACACCAAACATTTAAATTTGAAAACTGCACAGAATTTTACTCTGCAGAACAATTTTATCGAAAAAGAAACAAACAACAACAGAAAAAAAAATTCTGTTAAAAATGCATTACATATAAAAAGCATACAGCGAAATAAGCAATATCCCTTAATACAAATATTAATTATCCTAATAAATAAATTAACCAACTTTTACAATGAAATAAGCAATATCCCTTGATACAAATGTTAATTATCCTAATAAAGTAATTAAACAATTTACCGTGAAAAATTGTTGCCAAACCGAAATTTTTAAGAGAATGAAACTATTCAAAATGATGCAATTTCATCAAAAATCTATCAACAGCAATAAGAAAAAAAAAATTGTTGCCAAAACTACATTTTAAAATATCGGAGATGTGAGAAGTGTATTCGGAAGCTTCATTTAAAAAATTTTTAAAAAATACAAAATATTATTATTTTTCCAAAATTCTTTTTTTAAAAGGAGTCGAAAGGATTAAAGTTCAACGTGTCCAAAAATCAAAGGAAAATAAACAGCACATTTTTTAAAATAATTTTTTTTTAAAAAAAATTCCGCCGAAAAGGTGTTAAGCTCACCTTTCTAAATAAATTCGTATTTAATCGATTTATTGAAATACGAAATTTATTTAAGTTCGTAAAATAGCTAAGTGTCTACGCTTCACGACGATGTAAAAATGAAATGTATAAAGTGAAATCTCGCTTTCCTGCAGCCCATTATGTCTCAAAATGACGCGATTTGGTCACAAAACATAAAATAAAAAAAATTCGAATTTCGAAAAAATCGCTTCGAGGTGCACTGGCTCCTGTGTAGATACACCTATGTACCAAATTTCGTGGCCCTGGGTCTATTAGCTTACTCGCAATGCGAACGAAAGACACACACACAGACTCTTTGTTTTATTATATGTAGAGATTTCGTATTTTGTAAAACTTTAACGAATTTTTGTTTAAAAAAACTGAATTTCAAAGCGAGCAATGGCAACACTGTAGGGAATAAAACATTTTTATCTCCAGCGCGCGAGACTGTCTATCCGAAATTCTAAAGATATGCTCTTTTGAAGTGTTATTAGCTCAGGTGCTCTCGAGACGTGTATGCGTGTGTAAATTAAAAAAAAAGCCTGTTTGGGCGTAGTATAAAATCTGAAATCTTTCGGTTTTTTTTTATTATTATTATTATTATTTTATTTTTAATATGGTTTATCAAAGTAGATAATTTCTAGACTGTTGCCATTTAACTTGGCTAAGTTCTTTAATTTTATCTTTCAAATTATAACTGCTTAACCAAATGAACGGTTTAAAAACAACATTGGTACTTGCTACAGTCTGTTTAATAACTTGTATAATAATTAATAAGAGAATACTATTAACAGTTTATTTTTATTTTCAAACAGTTTTAAGGAAGAGGAGGATGATTTCATTTGATTAAGTTTTAATGGATGACTTAATATGTATTTTCCGTATTTAGTGCAATTAAATTACGACCGCTGGGAACGAAAACAACTGTTGAGTATTCTGAGATCGTCTTCCGTCCTACACATTTTTTCTTTTTCCTCTATGAATTTCCTATAAATTAACTTCGCTCTGCACTGACAGTTTGTGATAGTGGTTTTTCCCTCATCCACAATAAACTTTTTTTTAAGATGAGAGCTCGGGTGTCGACTGAAATTTAATTTTATTTTCTAACAGTATATATAGTTGATGTGATATAAATTTAATTTGTAATAGAATCTTAATCTTTTTAAGCATTTTCTTAGCATTCCTTATATGTAACTTGAATATGAATTAGTTTAGCCTCAAAGTTCTTGTCATCCTTTGACCTAGACAGGTAGTTTTAGTGTTCTTTGTCGTAATCCTAAGCAAGTCGTAATTTCGTAAACAACTGGAGTATTTGCGATTTATAGAATTCCCTCCTTTCCTCAGTATGTGTACTGCTGTATTTTTTTTTTTCAGTGGAACTAAAAAATTATTTGATTATTAATTTCTTTAATTGAGGGAAAGAACTTTTAAGCCTAATTGCATATGATCGGAAAAAGAAATCATCAATAAGTAATAGACTAATTCAAGAAAATGACTTGAAATATCTCTTTGTCTATATGTTATAAACATTTCACTTAAGAACAGTTAAGCTTAAGAACAGAAAGCTATAATCCATGTTAAACAGAATTTGATATATGCTAATGTCCATCTTAATACGTTTAGTCTTCTGTGTATGTAGTTTAATTTCTGGACAAATTTTCGCTTGTTAAAGTATACTAATATTTTTTAGTCCAAAGGGGCTTTGTCCCTGAAGGACTTTTCGTTTTGCATCGAAAATATTAAATGTCGGTTCACTTTTCAAACTGTTGCCACCAAATATTGCAGCCCTGTATTATATTTAAAGAAATTGAATACTGAAGAATGTGCATAAATGTATACATTTTTCTTGCATTGTGATAAAATAACGGTATCTAGAGCCATCGAATTTTGAATGACGTAATCCTACTGCGAATATGGGCATCTGGAAGCCCAAATTTCAAGTTTGGAATATGTTTTATTATCGATTTCATATTTTGTAAAACTTTAATTTGAAACTTTTGATTAACAAACCCAAGGATCTCAAAGCGAGCAATGGTAACGTTGTACAGAAAAAAAAAATTTTACCTCTAGCTCGTGAGACTGTGTATCAGAGATTCTAAAGATGTGCTCTATTTAAAATCATTTTGCGATATTGCCCTTGAACCGAATTTTATGGTTTAAGGGCGAAGAATATATTTAATAAATAAAGGTAACAAACAAATTGTTAGAAAAGCGCCCCTTTGGACGTAATTTAAAATTTGAAACCTTTCAGTTTTTTTTTTTTTTTTTGTCAGATTTAAAAAAGGCGTTAGAAAGAATAAAGTTACTGAGGAGGATATAATACCTTTCGCTTCAGTTAGGGTATAAAATGTAATGCTCCTACACACACAAACCATCTTTTTTTTATTTATTTATTTTTACTTCCTTTTTCGAAGTAAAAGAAGTATTGCAGTCGCGAAAAATTTCGAGTATCATATTTTCTCACATAACTCAAAAACAAGTAGAGTATATGGGACTGCTTATAACATGTAGCTGTGCACCTCCCTTTTTTGTTGCAATTCGCCGCATATATGTATAACACAGGTAACACCCATTCCGTTATCTGGCTCGGTGAGCTTATTTTTTTATTCTTATTTGTTCATAAATTGTGCATTTTTTTCAAAAATGATTGAATTAGGTTGTTCTTATGTTCTAGTTAAGGTTTTTATGCCTGCAGTTAATCTGCACGCAATAGTTGTTTCTACAACCATCAACAGTTTAAAAGTTGTTTAAGTGGTATTAAGCCTAACGAGGCCGCCATTTGTTGACATTCGAAGCTGTTAAAAGAATAGTGAATTAAGTCAGTTTGTTCTCCAAATTCGATGTCTTTTCCCGAGTGGGACCAATAGTAAACTTTCATTTTTGTGCTCCAAAACGTCTGCCTGCTGACCGAATTGTTTGTTTCTGCGTACAAACTCTAATTTTAATTGCAAAAGTTGTATGTTTTTCTGTAGTTTACGATTTTAATGAAAATGTTTTGAGTTTTTATTTTTGCCTTGCCTTCGGAGAAATAAGTTTAAATGAAATGCAGCAAGAATTGTGTATAATTTAAAAGGCCGTGTACAAGGAAGTCATTTGGTGTCTAGATCAGATTTCTTATATTGAATAACTGAAAATTGTAACAACTTATAATTATCGAAAAATAAGAGTCCTCGGACTGCGTAGTATCAATTTCATTATTTTAAAATGTATTCATATGTTGTACCAAATTAAATGCATTTCTTAAATATTTTTAATTATCAGTTAACTTTATTGGATTTTAAATAAAATACTGTTACGAAATATCCAGGTGCGGTAGGATAGCTTCCCCGGAAAGCAGCTTTAGAGTTGCCAGAAAATGGCAAGGGAAGACGGGGTTTCCACATTTGGCGAGAATTGCCCATTTGGTGATAAAATTGGCGATATGCCATAGACGGATGGAGAACCTTCTGAAACGAATTCTTACTGGTTTAGCTCAGAATGGTCTCGAACACAAACCAAAAGCTGGAACACGGAGAGTCAGTCAGTAAGCAAGTGTCTCGTAGTGTAGTGTCGAGTGCCTCGAGAGAGTCCCTTTAGTGCATCGTAGAGTTTTATCTCAGAGTGTGTTGAGCTCCGAGAACGACCGAACCGAGTTGGGAGCTGTACTCTAGTGTATCGAGTGCATCGCGAGTTGTGACGTGGCGAGTCTCGAGAGTACGTAGAGTTCCGAGAACGACAGAGCAGAGTCGGGAGTTGTACTCTTGTGCTTTGCCTTGAAGCTGTCTCGACCGTTATAGCCTGAAGGCTGTGCCGCTGATTATCTCAGCGTGTTTATAGTAGTTCTTTGACGACTGTAAACGTGATTTTGGAACTGTCTTGAGAATACTGTCTAATGTGTTTCGATACTTCATCAAGTGTCGTCGTTAATCACTCCAAATCCACGAACCCGCAAGAGCGAAAACGCAACAATACTTAGAAAACGATGATACGGGAACTGTAAATTATTCACAAAATTTGAATCTAAAATGTGTGCAGCAATTAGAACGCTTATGGATACGACATTAATAACTCTGCAAACAGTGTACTAGCAATCAAAAATGAATTTAAATGTCGCATTTAAATTTACATTTGCTATTTTTCAAAATAGAGTTTTAAATAATGTAGACAATAAAAGAGGTAATATTATTGTAGATTCTCAAACGAAGTAATATGTCGGTGAAGTGGTTTTGTATAGTTTGGAAAAATGCTTGTCAAGTCAGCTGTGAAATGCTTCAAGGAAATTCCAAGAATTTTCAATTTCTACTTCTTCAGTTAATTATTTTGGTACAGTATTGGGAAAAAAAAAATCTGAAAGGTTTCAGATTTTAAATTACGTCCAAAGGGCGTTTTTTTTAACATTTTATGTGTTACTTTTATTTATTAAATATCATGTTCTTCGCGCTTAAACCATAAACTTCAGTCCAACCTCAATATCGCAAAATAATTTTAAATGAGTCTATCTTTAGAATTTCTGATACACAGTTCCGTGCGCTGGAGATAAAAAGGTCCCCCCCCCCGTAGAGTGTCGCCATGGGTCGCTTTTAAATCGTTGAGTTTGTTCATCAAAAATTCGTTTAAGTTTTATGAAATATAAAATAGATAATAAAACAAATTCCAAATTTGGGCTTCCAGATGCGCATATTCGGGTGGAAACATACGTTATTCAAAATTGGATGGCTCTAGGTACCGTTGTTTTATCACATTTGGAGATATACACACTCATTTATGCAGATTCTTCATTATTTAATTTCTTTAAATGTAATACAAGGCGATAACTTTTGGTGGAAACATTTTGAAAAGCGATACAGCCATTAATAGTGATTCAACGCAAAACTTCAAAACGAAAACAATAGTCCCCTAGGGACAAAGCCCCTTTGGACTAAAAAAATTTCAAGTTAGCTTTCCCTTAAATGAGAAATTTCGAAACTGATCTGTAGCGACTTACCACGCATATCATGTCGTTCAAAAAGGGCTGTACGTGAAAAACCTGTTATGTAGTTATCAAAATACGTTAATGCTATTTATTTGGAGAAAAAGGTGCTGAATTGGTAGTATTTTCAACTTAGTTTTTAGTTTACTCTTTCTTCTTGCCTATAAATGGAGCTCATAACTTAATCATAATAATAACTAATATTTTACTTTTTCTGCTTTTCGAATCCTTCTACCATGAAAATAAAGTTCGTAAAGTTTGAGTACTAATGTTTGTGTTTCTTAGATTTAATTTACTTTTTGATTTAGTAATTAACTAGTAAGCCCCCGATCCTCTAACTAGTCGAATAATGCTTTAAACTAAAATAACTATCCAGTGTACCTGTGTCCTGTCTGGTGTTCAACCCTTGTTTTCAGTCTCCAATATTTGTCTCAAATAATTTTTTCATTTGTTAATATTGATGTTAATTAGTCGAGCACACGTAGAAAGCTAAACCTTTTTGACTGCTCAATGCTGATGTTAACTTGTCGAACACACGAAGATAACTTAAAGTTTTTTGGTTGATTTCCAATGATCTCTCTCATTGTTTTTGATAACTCTTATTTTAGAAAAATGTACTTGTAAATGTAAACATTGATCAGCTGAGTGCGTCCAGGCTACACACATCATCCCCCCTCTTCGCATTCTTGAATCATATTAACCAAGATTACTTAAGACACTGCTAATGCTGGAAATAATAACTAAAGTAGGCAACTCATGCTTTAAAGCTCATTGATCTCGTAATATCTTAAAACTAACATCAAAACAGTTCGCAAAATACAAATCATAAAATTAGATCGCAATAGCAAGTTTTGCAATATCGTATTGATTGTATAAAATACACAATTTTAAATACATTGTTGTTAAAATGTATTAGTGGACTTTATATAAATTCATCAAAGTCAAGTTGAAAAACTTAACATTTACTTTCCTTAATAATGCCGCTTAAACGGGCAAAGAAGGGAGTAAGGATTACAATTAACAATTGACTGCCGCTTTGATC
>KK120932.1:239119-264598 GCA_000611955.2 Stegodyphus mimosarum
CGGTGCGAACCGAGTGCATCCCTAGCCTTACTGATTAGTACTGGGCTCTCGCCACTGACATGACTTGGCGCTGCAAACGTTAAGCCAGTACAAATAGACAGAAAGTTTTTACCGAGAAGGAACATACATAAAAATAACTTGTTTTCCAAAGTAAAAACTTGAAACTTAGGATTATATTTTAAATTGCTTTACAAATCGTTGCCATCCACAGTTTCAAAAAAAGAATAATTAAATTAAACATTTTCATGTCTTCCAGTGTTTTCAAATTCTGATTTAGTATTTTTGTGTATTAACAATTCATATAAACGTTCTGAATGAACTTGCCAGGAGAGCAAAAAAATTAACTAAGAACTTGAAATCTTTTTTACTAGCAGTGAAGCTTCATTAACAGTTTTTATAGGTAAAGATATCCGAAGCAAATCCGGATACTTTCATCAATTTACATCCCAATATACACTCGTGTGCAAAATTAAATGAATTTGCCCATTATGTCGTATTCCTGAAAAGCTAATGGATGGGTTTTAATGAAATTTGGCCTGTATATTAATAACTGAGAAAGGTGTGCCATTTGGAAGTCATTTGATGTACGCATGATTGCCAATAAAGCTCATACTGCAGGGATGTCCAAAATCCACGTTGTGATATCGAATTGAAAACGAGTCTAATATGGGTATGGTCCTCTCTCACAACCAGGCCGGTAGCGCAGAATGACGGCAAACTGAACAGGAGGCAGTTGAAGAGTCCCTGTGTCAGTAGATCCCAATCCTCAAGGAAGACAATTTTCAACTCCGAGATGGTGAGATAAACTTGCTCTGCCAAGAAAGTCCCAGACGTGCTGTGCAGACTTAAAGTCAGGAGATCTGGCTGGGCAATCTATGCGGCAAATATCCTCACTTCCCAGGTAATCGTCGACCAATGAGCCTTATGACGGTTGTCATCCATTAACAGGAAAGCAGGACGAACTGCGCGTCGAACATAAGGTTCTAAGATCCCCTCTCTATACCTCACAGGAGTCAGGGAGCCTTTTTCAAACACGTGTAGCCGTCCAACGAAATGCGTGTCCAAACCATTGCACCTCCACCACCGTAATAATCCTTTTTCCTGATGAGGGAGAGATTGTATCGTATTCCACGCGCTCACCAGATACTGGTACGCCCAAAATCTGGAGACAGGGTCCGCTGAAGTCTGGTCCAAAGCGCATGTTGTCTGCATGATGCTAAACGCCCTCTCGTGTGTACTGCGGTAAGCGGGACGCAAACATTGGGTCTTCTGGCATAATCTCATGAAGCCTTCTGTTAACTGTAGACCGTGAAACTCGGGTTATAGTGGCAGCATGTATCTCATGTGAGAACTATGGAGGTGTAGCAGTCCTGTGTCCCACGCTGAATGTGCCAAATTTCGATCCTCATTCGTCGCTGTGGATCGTGGTCGACCTTGTCCAGGTCTCCTCGATATGGATCCAGTGTTCTGAAACTGCAAGACACAAACTGCAGACGACAATGGGCATTATACTGAGCTCCGTAGCCACCTGTGATTGTAATAGCCTGCCTCCAATCTACCGTCATCTATCTCATTCCGTACCACGTTCGTTGGGTACTCATTGTACCTGATACCTTATGAAATTTACCCAACTCTTGCGAGAAACATGGCGCATGTCGTGGAGAGTACGAGCACGCAAATCGCTGTAAACTGCTCATGCGCGTATATCCCCTCCACAATCACAGCTCCTTAGACACGTACGTGTAAGCTTACTTATTCGACTCTCAATATTTGCATAAATCTTCGGCAGCATAATTAGTACTTTGATTCAATATTTTTCATAAAAATAGACATAATTTGCAAGTCCTCTTAATTCTGCGCACGAATGTCAAAAGTATAGCGAATATTAGAAGACGAATGTTTATCTTTTTACACTCCGACCCGAGAATCCCACCATGTGTATTATTCCTTGCAAACTTTCTTTCGTGAGTATGTAAGCAATGATAGCACACGCCTATTGTTACCCTAAGTATACTCCTAATGTAGAAATTAAATTTTTAAGAGAGTCCGCTTTGGCTATGAACTGGTATGTTTCACTAATCACATTCCTGTAGCCATAGCTTTAGCTCAAAGTGCTACCACACGCACATGCACGCACTACACAAATTAATTTTTTTATACGTATTATTTTTGCAGGGTGAGGTAAAAATTTTTTCCCTCTAACTTTATAAGACCTAATTTGAATGTGCAAGTTATTTGTCCGAGTTTGAATTTTTGTATAGTTATGTTATTATTTTAATTATGTTATAAGGTATTTCTCCTGCCTTCTTCGCATGCCTTCGTGGTGTAGTGCTCAGCACGTTCGACGCGTATTCGAGAGGTCCGTGGCGCGAGTCCCGGCGAGGGTATTGCTCATTTTTCATCTCTCCTGCTTTCAAAAATTACCTAATGTTTCTTCAATATGGTTTAAGGAACTGTATATGTTACCCGCAAAGTATGAAATGGCGGGATTTTATAGAATGCCTAGGCATTGTATATAATGCCGGACGTTTTTAGGCAAAGTGTGAAATATGAGAATTATTACATACTTTCCCTAGGCATTGTATATAATACTAAACATTCTATAGAATGAGAAACGCTCTTTAGGCAAAGTATGAAAAAAGGTTATGATAAGGCTATTATTTAAAAGACGTTCATTTCTCAAAAATACAAATGTTATTTTGAAAAGTTAATGAAAGAGTGCGATTAAAAAATTGTTATTCGAAATATGTAAAAAGAGAATAGTAAGATAATCTTGATACAACATAATAATTTGTATTTTCTATCTGGCTGAGACTGGGAATCAGTAAGATCTACCTGACAACGGAAATTATATTCAGAAACAATCATAAGTTTCACAACAATGCCCTTTTTTAATACCTTTTTGTTTTTTCTAGCAGGGCTCACAGAGATGGCTGTACAGTTCAATATCATTACCTGTAACGTTTTCGTATTTGGTTGAAAGTTCTTTCAACATTCTGTCACGTCATTCGTGTCCAGTACTCAAATGAGTTTTCATGAAGTACTGGAAATAACTCAGCATCCGTGACGTAATACTGTATGATACTGACGTTTTCTTTAACAGGATAAATGAATGTACTTTTATTTTCCACACACAACACATCCTAGTAATTCAGCAGCCAGTAGTCCCATGGTTCCTTCTTAGTAGTCATTTTGGCTTTTTGACATTGTTTATTAACTTCTGGTTAATAGTTTCGGTTCTTCGAAATGAATCGGAAATGTGTTTCATACTTTACCAGTTTGTCATTTGGCATTCTGTAGAATGCCTATGAAATGTGTGAAATATGAATCGTTTCATACATTGCCGGCTAGTTTAAGCATTATATACAATGCCTAGACATTCTATAGAATGCCGGATTTCAAACTTTGCCGGTAACATATACATTATAATTATTAACAATCTATTTATGCAATGCTAAGCTCGAGTTGTCGTGTACAAGGGAAGGAGGCTTTTATTTGCTAATGTGTTTAAGCAGCGCATAGCCTGATTCAAGTAGTTAAGGATGATGCAAGTAATTAGGCTGATTCGCTTATAAGGACCTACCCATTTTTCATCAAAATTTATTTTATTAATTATTGTACTGTATTTTGTCACTTTTCTATGTTTCTTATTTTCTAAAGTCCATTTTACGTTACTTTACGATAAGAAAATGAGGATTGCTTTATGAGGAAATAATCAATTTTAATAGAATTTCATGAATGTGTAAAAGAATATTTTTAGTTTCATCTAAATACAATAGTTCAAAAAATGGCTGTAAAAATTACATTATTAATAGTCAAGCAATGATTTGAAGTGCTGTGAACTTTTACAATTATATTTTGAAAAATTTAGGACTCCAATTTTATTATTCTTTTCATATTGTTACGGATTTTGTATTTATTTAGAACTGTAATTAAAATTGTTTCATTTTCCTGTACAATGCAGCACATGACGAAATTGAAAAGACAGCTTCGCCAGAAAAGTAAAAATACAAGAGCTCGTGCATTTACTGTTTAATAAATAAATACCTCGTAATTGATTTTGCTAACCAGTAAAATCGAGAAAATAAGAGCATGATCTCGTGCTGATTAAAATATTTACAAAAGCCAGATTAAAAACATCTCAGCTCATCGAGTTCAGTCAGTTCAGTTGCTGTTGTTTTCAAGCTAGAGTTGTTCTAATGATATAACGGTCGCTTGTTTTTATTAACATTCTCAATTTGCTTCGCATTACCGTGATTTTTTTTTCTTGCTTTTCGCAATGGATACCAGTTTCTACTTGACCTTCGGTAAGTATATTGATCTTTGCACCATTTAATTATTTGCTTGGTTCACGATTCAGGTACGATGGAAGGAACGGAGATTGATATTAATGGAACTTAGATTCCAGCAATTGAATCTGTCACACGCAGAATCAACTCTCTTAAAATGGCGAATTTTTCAACAACTCGCAAATTCATGATGAAGACCTTGAGAAAAACAATATAATCTGTGCCTAAAAAGCACAGGATTATGACATCGAACTTAATAACCTGAAATTACTTCTAGAGGAGCTACAAAAACCACAAAATGATTCAACTGAAAACAAACGAAAGCTTAAAAGCTAGTACTATCACTGTGGAAAATGGCCCGCTCACTTCTCAGACTAATCAAACGCGCAAAAAAGCGCGCTTTCACGGATAGTGAAGGATTTACATCCCCATGTAATTCTGTCAAAAGACCACTTGCAACTCCACGGCAAAATGAGATAAAACAATCTAATAAATTTGCGAATCTCAACCAAGACGACAATAAGGTTGATGAAAATTCGGAGCAACTTCCATTTCAACTCAAAATTAACATTCCACCTATCATTATGGCTGATTTTAGTGGAAACTGAGAAGCAATTGTTAGAAATTATCGCGCTAATATGAAAGGCGGATCATTAACTATAAGGCTTAATCGTTATATTATCTTACTAACACGAAATCGAGCATTATCGTTTTCTCACTAAATATCTTCAAACTAGATGAATACAATTTCGCAGCTTCAAGCTGAACTCTGAGAAACCCATAAAAGTTGTTACTAAAAAGCTACCTAACAACACTAATCCAGAATTAATCCAACAGGAACTACTTAATAAAAACATACCTGCTTTAAAAGTCAGGCAACTTACACCCGTAAGAAATGGTAATTTAGTAAGTGTTCCAGTTTTCCAAGTTGACTTAAAAAGATCCGTGGAAGGGAAAAGAATTTACAGCGTCGAAACCATCAGAGGCTTAGACGTCGCAATTGAAACTCATAAATCGAGACCGGGACCCGTGCAGTGTCTAAGTGCCAGAGATACGGGTACTCACGGGAACTCTGCCACTATAAACCTAAATGCCTAAAATGTGCACAATTTCAGGAAACGTACACATGTGCGCAAAAGAAGGAAGACAGTGAACTAGCTACTTGTGCCTTACGTGGCGAAGCATACGTTTCGTACTACAAAGAATTGTGGCAAACACCCAAGCAATATTCGAAAAGCTATTGAAGCTGCAAGAAACAAAAAAGAATCCTTGAAAACAGGAAATCAAAGTAAATTCACATTATCAAACGAACAATTCCCTTCTCTACCTAACACCATAGAACAAAATTGCTCAGAAAAGGCTTCAGCCTGGTTTAGAAAGAAAACTCAGCAAGATATCAAAGAAAATGAATTATCGGTTAATCTTTACATTATGGTAACTGATAGTTTGGCGACTTTTGGCGACATTTTAGTAAGGCGATAAAAATTATAATAATAACAATAATTTTTATTAATTTAATGTATATGTTTATTTATATTTTAATTAGTGTTCTTTAATTTATTTATATTTTAATTAAATGATAGTCATTTTGTGCATTATGCGTTTGTAGCATTTTGCAATCCATTTCAGTACAAGTAAACCTGCATGGAAATAAGTTAAATATTTGACACTAAGTATTTGCAACCATTTTTAATGTTTGCCTTATAAATTCGCAGGTGACTTTTATAATGGATAATTTAGAGGGAAAAGAAAATTAATGTAATATCTTGCATATTTTATTTATTTTATACGTGCAAATGTTCATCCTTGGAAAGGGTATATGCAAGCTGAACATATAAAAGCTTGCATAGTATACATACTTTTTAGCGATGAGGTAATTTCATATATGTCCTTTTTTACCAGCTTCAAAGATTCACAAAATTTTCCTGCATTTTCGTGGAAATTTTTCTAATTTACGAGAAAAATTATTTACATGTTTCATATACAAATTTGCCCTGTAAAAACAAATTTCTGTGCACGTTTGTTCCACTACTTTTCGGAAAATTCCGATCGTGATTTTAGCTAATAAGCACTTGGAAACAATTTCGCACCTAATCTTCGTCATGATTAAGCACTTTTGTTCCATAAAAATTCTAGCATAAACGTAATTCGGCTAGCAGATTGTTGGAAAAAATGTTGAGTTAAAAGAAAAAAAAAAAAAAAAACCTTTACTTCGTGAAAACAAAATGGCGTCCCCCAAACAAACTGGTAGGTTGCTGTAGCAAGGTTGCTCGCCAAATTTTCGCCAAAAAACCGCCAAGTTACCATAATGTAAAGATTAACCGAATTATCCTTTTTTGAATGGATAAAAATTCACTTACACAAAGTCAAAGAATTCTTTGCGAAATTCAAAGCTGCCAAATCTATAATGGAAAAACTTGAAATAGGAGTTTCCGCAGTACACTGTTTTTCAAACGTTAATTTTGATTTCTAGTCTATTAACTTTAAATTAGCAAATGCAACTTTTTAGTTTAATTCGCTTTAACTGCAGTATTTTACTCTCATCATCATCTCTGTTGGAAGGACTTTGTGTTTTTATTTTTTTTTTAATATTACTTAATGCATTTAAACTTATGATTTTTCATTTTGTATTTGCGCCTCTGAGCGATGGTGCACTTTATAAACAGTGCATCTTATTTTTGTAAGCAAATGTTAATGTGGTACAATCATTAATATACTGGTCAAAACCCTTAGTAATTGTATGCCAGAAATAAAGTGATAATACCTATACCTATCTCAGCTCAGTAGCTGTTGTTTTAAACGAACTGTTGTTTACTTAGAGCTGTTGTTGATTGTAGCGGATTCGCTATGAGATAGAATTAGTTTCTCTCTATTTTAAATTGGGTTGTATTCAACGTTTAGTAGTTTTAAATATAACTACTGTGAGACATTACGACATTTTACGAATATCTCTGAGGAAATATTTCAGCATTTTGTTTTATTTCTTGTGAAAAGAATAAATTTTATTAACTTCTTAACGACTTGTGCATTCTAATGCTTTTAAATAAAAGGCCTTTCCAGTCTCTAAGCCTACTTTCTTTGAAGAGGAAATATGTAAGATAAATATATGTGTATATATATATACATAAATCAAAATTATAACTTAAATTAGCAATAACTGGGTAATTCTTCATTTTAATTTGTGTATTTCCCCTTTCTGTTTTAAAGTAAAAACTATTTATAGTAACCTTCCGGACTGCGTCTTTTTGAATCAGTCCGTTTCATGCTCACTTATGTAATCATGCTGCACTGAGAACGGCTTTCATCTAGTCAGATTAAATAAACGTTTGGTTATATATCTACGTTGCGCTAAATGGGTACTCTTCCGCTTTCCTCTCCGTCTGCTAGCATGCATCTATCTTTTCTATACGCTGTCTTATCCATAGCTAAGTTATTATAACGTAAAGAATCATCATCAGTCCATTGCAGTTATTCCCAAATCATTCCATTACGCATACAAATAAACGCATATGTATGGATATATATACATAAAATTATCAGATATTTTGTGTTTTAGTTTACATGTACTTATATGATCTGCTTTATCATTACATTTACTACGTTTTATTTACGTTTATTAATGAAGATTTATGTCTGTTGTTTTCACTACATTGTGACAAGACTATACACGTTATTGTCATCCATAGCAAAATATGACTTTCTAATATCATCGTTATTATGACGCAATCCATCATTGTCTTCGACGGCAACTTAGTGTCTTTTGATGATTCATGCTGCGTAGATATGAAGAACATCTGCAATCATGATATTTGTTTTTCGTGCTTTGATATACTTGTAAACATACTGAAAATTTAGTTATACAATATTTTTCTATGTTTTGTAAAAACGTTAACTTCCTGCAAATTTATATAACAGTTCGAAATTTTCTGCTGATAAGTTCTGTTACAAAAGTTCCTTAAAAATTTTAGGCTCATCAAACTTTATCAAACTCTTCAATTACTCTGGTCTTCCCACTTTATTTCGTTTTCCCTTTTTAGGTTGCGTGTATTATCATACACCATTATTCATCAACGCCACGGCTTTACAAATTTCCAGTTCTAAGGTTATTGCCATTATCTGGATATAAGTTCTTTAACTATATTTCAAATTAAAGAACTGCATTATTTATCAATATAACAAACTGACGAACATAAAGCTTTATAAATACTTCTTCATAATTTTTAGCATTCAAATATTTTTTATCTGTGTAAAATAATGAGCTTTCAAAGCCAAAATGTTTCGTAATTATTTATCTAGGTGTTACCGTTAAAGAATTAATAATAACTATATTATTATAGAAGCTGTTTCTTAAAAACTGCGCAATTAAATATATCTTGAACAACTAACTGTTCCATTGTTCTTGTTTAAGAAATGAATCAGTCAGTCTAGAACAATGGTACAGTGGCCTTCAAACTAGGGGTCAAGAAATAAATTTTGGGGGAGATCGCAAGGTTGTTGAAATATTACATGTCACGTGTCGAAACGTATTATAAAATACGTATTCCTAAGAAATTAAAATTTTTAGAAGTTTATATAAATATTGTTAAAGACCTGCACATCCAAGTTTTCGAATGTACGTTTTCAAAAGATGCTTCTGATGTCAGCAACAAATGTAATATTATTACGAATTTTGCATTTAGTTAGATATTTTTAATAAAATTATAATTAAAATTGTTTTATTTCCCCGTGCAGTGCAGCGGGGGACATATTTTAAGAGAAAGCTACGCAAGAAAAATAGAAATACAAGAGACGTGCATTTAACATTGAATAAAAGTTTATCTCCGTAACTGATATTTAATTTGAATAAATGTAATTGACTGCTATGTTACCCGTAACCGCAATTCTACTCTTTTTGCTTTCCAGACGTTGCTAGAACTGTCTTGCGGGTCCGATTTAAAAATCTATAAAAGCCGGAGAGAAACATCTCAGTTCATTTGTTTATTAGTTGCTGTTTTAGAGAGCTGTTGTTGTTGATTGCAGCGATTTCGCGGTGAAATCAGATTAGCTTTCTCTGCGCTTTGGATTGCGTTTCATTTAACGTTTTAGTAGTTTAAAATACAGCTACTAATTACATAGCGTGATAATGTGATATTGTACCAATATCTTTGAGAAAAAATCCAGCGTTTTGTTATATTTCTTGTGATAAGAATAAATTTTATTAACTTTTTAACGGACTTGGGCATTCAATCTATTACGAACCCGTTCGCACGCAACAATATATAGACATGTGGATTATCATATTCATTATTTGTAGAAATGTTAAAGTTCGCATTTAGTATATGCTGTCTGACAGAGAAAATGCAACAACATGAAACGGGGAGTAGAATGAGATAAAAGTCGACAGACAGACAGAGAATACTTAATAAAATAAGTGATTTTAATTTAAAAAAGATTATGCAATCCAGCGATGGAATATACAAGGCGATCAGTAAGAAGTAAGACCACCTTTTGCGACGTTACAAGAAGCAACCCTTAGAGCACAGATGAAATTAGCTTGCGTATAGTGTCCTGTGGGTTGGATGACTATATGCCTTAAGCATTCTTCAAAGTTCGTCTTCAGATTGAGACTGGGGCACATCAAGCAAATAATGACCATTTGCGCCCCACAAATGTTAGGAGCTCTTGATGGTCAAGGAATCATCTGGGGACCTGATGATTGCCGTGTTCAGTAAGGCGTTATCTTGCTGAAAAACAGCATTTTGCAATTGCTAAATGGGGCGCAGATTAACCGGCTGCAGCTTTTCTATATAACATCATGCTGACATTATGCCTTTTTAATTTCAAAAAGATTATGCAATTCAGCGATCGAATATGCAGGGTGATCGGTAATAAGTAAGACCACCTTTTCCGAATACAGATGAAATTAGCTTGCGTACAGTGTCCTGTGGGTTGGATGACCACATTCCATTACCATTCTTCAAAGTTCGTCTTCCGATTGAGGCTGGGGCACATCAAGCAAATAATGACATTTGCGTCCCACAAATATTAGGCGTTCTTGATGGTCAAGGAATCATCTAGGTACCTTATGATTGCCGTGTTCAGTAGGTGTTATCTTACTGAGAAACAGCATTTTACAATTGTTAAATGTGACGCAGATTAACCGGCTGCAGCTTTTCTATATAACATCATGCTGTCATTATGCCTTCATATAAGTTCATGACCGGCTGTTAGTGGCGATGGCGCCTCAAACCATAATACAACACGGTCGAGCAGCCGGACCTCGTTATGCTTTAAATCTAACAGAATCTTTGTCACTGCATCTATCATCTGCGAATGTGATCACAGATCGCAACGCTAACAGCGACATAAAATAATCTTTCCGATTAAGAGGCAAAGTAAATCTGGGTCTTCCAATGCGAACTGTTTTTGAAAATCATGATACTACTTGAAAGTTTGCATGACGACACATAAAAAGAGATCGGAGTTCTTCTTTATAGTCTGGATAATTCTTTGGCTCACTATTGGATAAGGTTTGTTACACTGGACGGCAAAAATATAACACAAGTTTTTTCTACATTTGAATCTTCATATTGCTAGCCCATTATATATTTTTTATCTCTTAGGCCTAAATTTCGAATTTCAGTTTAGAGCTTCAAAAGTTCCATTTTGATATTACTGGTTAACTGGATGCCGGTTGTGAGAGATTTTATTTTAGTATTGTGTACTAGAATAAAGCCTTAGCATCGAAGTTGTCCCTTCTTCAATCTGCCTTCCCTTTTCTCCAATCTTTCCAAAACTTTTGCGCAATGGACCCATTTAAGTGCAGGTTTTAGCTATAATATGACTTAAAGAACTGACTAACCAGTCGTTTGTTGGCCTAAAACGAAGCTCCTTTTGAAAACGTCTATTTACCGAAACTTAACTCCGACGTAGTCTTCGAGGCACATTTTCGGCTACATGGACCTCCTCAGATGAAAAAAACGCCTGATAAAAACGCGTTTGCTAGAAAATACTGGTGTTTTCGTTTCTTTTATCTCGGCAATCCATTATGTAATAAACGTGCGTTATAGATAATTTACATAAATCATTCAGCAACGTATTCCTTGTAATTTGCGTATGTATACAACCAAAATTTCATAGAGTTAGTTGCATTTCCTTTGCCAATTATTGTATTTCGCTTTTTATATAGCCTCTGAGAACAATTTCCTTTACCAGTGAAAATAAGTTTAAACCATTTATAACTTTGAGAATATTCTTTAGGACTAATTTTGATATACATGACTTTAAGAATTTTTAGTTATTTAAGAAGCAGTTTACTAACTAAGACTTTCCTCGCGAAGGGTAAGCCTAAAAATTTAAGTTTAGTTTATTTTCACTAAAACGCGGAATGTAACCAAAATCGTTGCAGTCTGACAACCTACCTTTTTCGATTGATTTCTTAAATTGGTACCTTATGTATTCATCCAGTTAGTCATCAGATACTTTGCACATTAAGTAAAACAGTTTCCAGTTAATTAAGAGGGGTCGAATAACAGTAAACAAAAAAGAAAAGGACACAGTCTGCTTCATATGTAAATTTTGTTAGCATTTTTCTAATATATTTCAGGATTTGTTCGCGGAGTACGTGTTTCAAAAATGTAACAATTGACTTGCGCCTTGCAACTCTTTCTCTTTTAGTTATGATTTTGTAAGGTATTTTCTCTCTCCTTTCTGCATGCCTTCGTGGTGTAACGGTAGCACACTCGGCGCGTATTCGAGATGTCCAGGTTCGAGTCCCGACGAGGGCATTTCTAATTTTTCATACCCCCTGCTTCCAAAAACCACTAATGATTCTACAGTGGCGCCCAAACTAAAAAAGGTTGTGGATGATGACTCTTCACCACCAGGATTTGGCGAGCGGATCCCCTAATCCCCAGTCGCCCTTTAAAAAGTGGGAATTTGTAAGGTATTTTCTCCCTTCTTTCTACATGCCTTCGTGGTGTAATGATAGCACACTCGGTGCGTATTCGAGAGGTCCAGGTTCGAGTCCCGGCGAGGGCATTGCTCATTTTTCATGCTTCCTGCTTCCAAAAAAACCCTAACGGCTCTACAATTTGTAAATAAAAGTGTAAAGTTGTAACCTTCTTGCTATTATTTCGATAGATGTTGAGCAAAGAACAGAACTGAAAATAATAACATCTTACTGGATTAATCTGATGAGTAAATAACCGTTATTATAGTCCCTGTATCTTTAAAATAGGCTCTTCAAAGCCATTCCCATTTACGATCCTAATGCATGTAGTCATGACCACCTAGCACTTATTTTCTCCACCGCATTTGAGACTGGACCATCAGTGCCGAGGAAGTCGCTAAACACTGGTAGTCCAGTCCGGAGTTCGAATCCCGGCGAATGGGCTCGCTGCATGGGCGTTTTCGTTGTTTTCTCCATGTCAAACGTGTATACAGCCAGTTTCCCTTAGAAAATCCTCCACAAAGGCATCCCTCCCCTTAGGCAGTTAGCTGTCGTGTGCTTTGCCGTAATTAAATAAACCAAGCAATGTGAGACTGTAACAAAGAACTTTTCTTTTAACTGTAGTTCAGTTTAGCCTTCATTTGCGCGCTTTCCATAAACCGAAACCTGCTAAACGGAAATGGAGTGTGAGGAGCGAGGGAGGGAATTAGGCGACTCGAATCATCTGCGCCGGGTTTCGTTCCTATGGTTACAAGGAAATCCAGGTAGCGGAAAAGTGACAAAGTTCCTGTTTTAAAGTAACAAACCACAGGACTCGACTAGGTTTTGATTATTCGATTATTGCTGAGCACCTCAGTTTTAAACTCAGATGCAGTGATAAAGAAAAGAGGATGGAAAATGAGTGGTAACTAATATGCACATGTTACTAACATTTATCACTTTGATTTTATACAGATTTATGGTATGACACAAACAGTGGACATTCAGACTTAAAAAAGCCTAAAGTTAATTTAATCTATGATTTTTTTTTAAATGCGTTTTCGGATACTTTACCTGAAGTTAATTTAATCTATGATTTTTTTTAAATGCGTTTTCGGATACTTTACCTGAAGTTAATTTAATCTATGATTTTTTTTAAATGCGTTTTCGGATACTTTACCTGAGTTTCAGGAGCCTGGAAAGGCTTTAGTTTCTTAGAAATGAATTTAATTAGGAAGTTAAGGAAAAATTGACATAGCTCTTCATTAGAAATTTTGAAAGAATTGATATAACGTATGCATTTTACTTTCTTGCGCAATTTTTGCTCCCTTAATTTTATAACGTGTTAAAAAAATAAATAAATAAAAATTTTAAAAAATAAAGTCTGAATACTTTCCGATTTTATATTACGCTCAATCGTCATTTACAGACACATGCACGTTTCGAGAGCATTTGGGCTAACGCCCACAATGTGTTAAAAATATTTAAAAATAGCATATCTTTAGAATTTCCAAAAGGCATTCTCACGCGCTGAAGATAAAAATGTTTTATTTCCTACAGTGTTGCCACAGCTCGCTTTGAAGTAGTTGAGTTTTTTAATCAAAAATTCATTAACGGTTTACAAAATATGAAATAGACAATAAAAAAATTTCCAAATTTGGTCTTCCAGGTGCCTATGTTTGGGTGGAAGACTAAGTTATTCAAAATTTGATGACTCTAGGTACCGTTATTTTTTCACAGTGCGAGAAATATGCATATATACATTCATGTAGATTCTTCATTATTTAGTTTCTTTAAATATAATGCAGGACGATAATGTTTGGTGGCAACAATTTCAAAAGTGATTTGGGCATTTAAAGCAATTCGACGCAAAATGTTGTTTTGAGACTAATAGCCCTTCTGGGCTCCATTTGGGCTAAAAGAAAGGCTAGTGTCATTTTTTTGCATGGAAATACCAACCTAGATACATTACTCGATGCCGTGAAATCTTCGTTGCATATGTGAAGATTTAAGAGATGACTGGCACTGCAAGTAATTCTGATGAGGATGAAGAAATGTAAGTATAATTTCTGGGTGCTCTTAATTTCAATATTAAAATCACCATACATTTTATTTAATAAACCTTTAAAAAGAATGAAACTCAAAGTCTTTTACACAGAGTGGATGGCTGGAAGCAATCATGGTTTGACATTTTGAACTATAATAATTATAACTGCCGAGTCTGAAAACGATATGTGAAGAGATCATGAAGGTATGGAACTACTAATTTCATTGATAGTAATTGTGAATAGTTGTACAGAATTGGTATTTTCAACACCGTAAATAGTTCCGATTGTTGTTTAATTTGGCGAAATGCTGAAAACTACAATGTAGGTCAAGAAAATAAGGACTTCATTAATAATTTGATTTAATATTGCGAACAGCAAAGTCAATTATCCCTTTTAACGGTTACTGCTTCATTATAAGTATCAGTTATAAATTTTTAATGCAATTTTTGTTGTTGTTGTTTGCAATTTTTAGAGTACATGAATGTAAAAATGGGCTATTTACGTGTTGCTTGTTTATACAGTCATGACTTAATATCAATTACAGTACCTTGTGAAAATTAATATAGCATTAACGTTAAAATATATAACGTTAAATATAATTTTCATATTCGTAGCACTTTGATTATTAAGAAACGGTGAAAAATATACGCTGAAGTATAATAATTATAGCAAGATGCGTTTTGAAGGTTTCGCCATAATATAGCTTCTTCTTTGGCTGCTGCTAAGAAATTTATATGACTGCCTTTTTTGAACATTTGCTGTTATTCTTAGCCATTAAGTTTACTGCTTCATATCAAATCAGTTTCCACACTGGTACATTTATTCAAACACCTACATCATTCGTAATTTGTTTTTGAAAATTCCTTATGCGGTTAACGCACACGATGGGTTAACCACAAAATTTTAGTGTTATGATTCATGTAATTATAGTTAAATCTTTAACGTTCCTGTTTAAGTTTGTTAAAATTATTAAAACTTCTTAAAATTATTTATGTTCTGGCAATTATTTTGCAAATGTATGGTCCTTATAATTTATATGCAAATCTATGGTCATCTGTAATTTAGAAGGCAACTCGACTTACGATGGCTTACTTTTACGACAGACAAAAATTAAGATTTAATATCGTCTAATAAATTTACCTTTATTATATATCAAAAAACTGCATTAATTCATAGTGGCCCGTACCCGAACACAAAGCATCCGATAGTTCATTTTCATTTACCATTTATTATATACATATTTACATTTGTCCTATTATTAGATGGACCAATCTTGACAGAAAATATAATGCCTAATCAACCGATACTTCCTTTCTACCTATTACATACGTTCAGTACTGCTGCCAAGCAGCGCCCTCTACATTTACTCTTCAACAGTATATGTATACTGCGCAAAAAAAAGGGGGGGGGGCAGTTTTATATCTCCCGTTCTACTGGGCCGATTGACGAAATTCAAATTGCGTTTTTCAAGTTTCGAAAGTGTGACTTAGGATATGTATTAGATTTGTGTATAGAAATTTGCTCTAATGTAGATATTTTGACACAAAATCGAACTTTTTCTGAAATTCATTCCATTTTTTTTCCATTATTTCGAATCTACGACTCAAATTATGCCGAACTACCAAATGTTGTAAAAATCGCATGAGTAGTTTTTAAAAAGTTGGTTCTCAAAATTTTAGCTCTTCAATGTTAATTCAGTTTGGTACGTATTTATTAATAACCTTTTTTTTTTTAATGAAACGTTTTTGATTCCTTCCTACATAGTTCGAAAGTTAGATTCATTCCAAATAAAATTTACCCATTTTTATGATTTATTTTTAAATAATTTTTGTAAATTTTTCGAAAAAAATTCTGAATTACAACCTATAAAATTTTTACAATCATCTTAAAGTAGATGTATTTCTAAGCATAAATGCAAAAAATTAGTTTTTTATTTAAAATTTCCAAAGATGTACGTGAATTTATGTATTGGCTCGTTTTGAAATTTGGCATATTTGTTGAAAGCGATAATAGCGGAAATGTGCTTTAGGCACTTTGTTAAAATTATTTGAAAGTAAGAACGATGTGACTTTTCTTTCGCTCATCCACAAGGTAAAAAGATAGGAACAACGTGACTTTTTTTCATTCTGCAGGATGGAAGGTATAGGAAAATAGGTTGCCATGTATTAAGAAGTTTGCCAAGTGAATTATTCTTGGCGCAAATTGAAAAAAAAAATTCGTTAAGTTAAATTTTTGAATTTCTCCGTAAATTTCGCACCAAATTTTACAAAATTTAATATTTAGGCATAATTTGATTCGTAAAATCGAAATATAGAAAAAAAATGGTGTGTTATTTCAGGAAAAGTCCGGCTTTGTGTTAAAATATCTTGAATTTCGTCAATCGGCCCAGTAGAACGGGAGATATAAAACTGTCCCATTTATTTTTGTTGCGCAGTGTACGTATATGCGTTGTCTTTTATGCGCATTGCAAAGTGCTAACATTGTTGCGCTTACTATGCTGTATGTGACCTTTGCCAATAATATTTATTTTTCATTATTTGCTGACAGTAGTAAGTAATAGTAAATGTAAAATGTTTGATGGTCAGTACCCAGAATACTGGAACTTCGTGGAAGATATGTTTGAACATATGCATACAAAGAATTTGGAAGAAGTTGTTGCTACAGGAAATACTGGAAGATTACGATGTGCATTATACCTTGGAACAAATTTTAGCGAAGCAACGGTTGAAATAGCACACACGGTGGCTCGTTTACAAGAAGGATGTTGAAAAATTAGTAGATCATGAAGAAGCTGAACTGGCTGATGATGATTTAATTATTTTCCAAAATGAAATAATTGTAGAATACAAAATGTATAATTAGCAGATGTAGAAGAAAAACCGTAAAAACAGTCTACTGCAAAAGGATTATCTTTAGAGTATTCCCGAATAGTATTCCCTAATTCCCCTAACAGCTGTTCCAAAATATAGATCAAAGCATCGATCGTTTCGCAAAAAATTGAAATGCAAATTTGGAAAGCAATCGGTTGTTATCGCCAAATAATGATAAAAAGAAAGAGCTAGAAAAGAAAATAAAAAGCAAACAGACAATGTTTCTGTGGAATGTACTAAACTCAGACAAACAGAATTTTCTGATCAAAAATCTGATGTAGACACCACATGACTTCCTTGTATGGCCTATTAAATAACACACATTTTTTTTTTCTGCAATTCATTTAAACTTACTTCCTCTAATTTCATTAGAAATATACAGGGTGTTTATAAAGTCCCGGATCCATTTTGATGTTTAATAACTCATAAAATAATGAAGATATAAACAAACTTATGGCATTTATTGATGGAATAACTTATATATTTTCCTTCTCGGGTTTGAATATCTTTACTTTTGTAAATATCGTGCGTGTGGTTAATTTCAGATAATTTCATTTTCCAGTCTAAATATCTGTGCTTTTCTAAATATCGTCTGCTTATATAATTGCATTTTTCTCTCTTTTGTTTTTGGCAACTATTGCAATGATCTGAAAACCCCCATGAATACCGTGAGGCACAAAGCCATTCCCCAAAGATTAATGTGTGGTGTGGACTAATGCACGACCCAGTCATTGGGCCTTTCTTTTTCACAGAAAAGACGGTCTCATCTGTCGTATACTTAGACATGTTGGAAAACTTCGTATTCCCACAACTAGAAGAGCTTCAGCCACATGTCTTTTTGCAACAAGATGGTGCACCACTTCGTTGGGGTACCATCGTTCGTAGTTCTTTGAATGACCATTTTACAGGAAGATGGATTGGGCGAGGAGGTCCAATTCCTTCGCCACTTAGATCACCTGATATAACGCCGCTGGACTTTTTCCTTTGGGGATTTGTAAAGGACAACGTTTACAGGAAGAGAATGTCGAACATGGATGACCTAAAAGCCAGAATTACAACCGCAATAGCCTCTGTGGATGCCGACATGCTTGCCGATACCTGGCGTGAAATTAAATATCGACTTGATATTCTCCGTGCGACGAAAGAGGCACACGTGGAAGTTCATTGACGAGGGTCATGAAACTTTTTGAGTCGTATCTAACCATTTATGTTATTAATTCTAATCTATCTTTATTATTTTATGAGTTATTAAACATCAAAATGGGTCCGGGATTTTATAAACACCCTGTATTTTTCATTCAATTGAGGCAGTTCTCATTTCGCAGCAAAGCAAAAATATACAAAAAGTGTAAACATCTTCATTAAAAACTGCAAAACACAGATAAACATAAAACACCAAGTAAGGATAAAAAGTTAAAAAAAAACAATTTTTATAATTAAAATTAGGAGTTTCTACGCAAAAACAAGCAATTCGGCCAGTGGAAAAGAAGGCAGATTTTTCGGTGCACAAGACTAAAAGTTTACTTTTAGTTACAGTCGGCAAAAAAGACACTAAAGGTGCAAAAGCTGACTTAATTCACTATTCTACTGAGTTTCAAATGGAAACAAATGGCGGTTCGTTAGACTTAACTTGCCACTTTTAAATTGTTGATAATTCTACAACTATGATTATGCATGCAGATTAAATAAAGCCATAAAAATCTTAACCGGAACATAAAAACCACGTAATTCAAACACTTTTAAAGTAAAATATGCACAATTTACCAGCATATAAGAATAAAAAAAACTAAGCTCACCGAGCCAGGAACAGAGTAGGAATATGTGTACTTGTCTATATAGGATTGGTGAAGCCGACTGCAACGAAAAAAAGGTAGGTGTACAACTACATGTTATAGCAGTCCCATATATAAATTTCAATGTTCTATGGCCACTCGTTCTTGAGTTATGCGAGATAGATACATGCGTACGCAAGTACGTACAGACGTCACGAAAAAAATTTGAGTCCATTTTACAACCCTTTTTGGCAAAAACGGTCCTTTATTCTGTACGTACGTACAGATGTCACGCAAAAACATCGTTCATGGTTTCGAGAACGGGTGAAGTGGATATTTTCGTTGAAATGTAATACCGGAAATATTCCACGATTACAATACTTCCTTTACTTCGTATAAGGAAGTAAAAATCTACCGCCAGCCGGGGTGAATTGCGAAAATTACTAACAATTTCCCATCTGCTATTTTTTATTAAACATGTCTTTTATTTTTATTTATTTATTTGTTATTTTATTTTATTTTTTCTACATTTCAACTAATTTAAGAGAAGATTATACTATATTAATTTTATAAAATATATATGTATGTAAATACACGGTATAAATATAAGTGAATAAATTGCTTATATATATATTAAATAAGTTTACACATTCTTAAATCCGTTTTACGTTAAGTAAACGCCTCATTTATGAAAATATGCTATCAAAGTTATCAAGAATAAAATATTTACATCCGATTTACATCAGAGCCAACTTATGAAGGGCTTCTGGAATGACACTCGTCGTAAGTCAAAGGTTACCAGAATTCGCACTTTTTACTATTGCTTAGGTTTGTAATTATTTTTATTTTTATTTTTTACCCCCCCCAGTGCTTAATTTATTTCTGTACTTACTTATTATTGTTATTTGTTTATTATTAATTAATTATTGTTTGTTTCCTTTTTCATTTTTGCCTTTATTTTATTTTGCCTTTTATTTATTTATTGAGTTTTATTTTTGCCTTTTATTTATTTATTTATTTAGTTTTATTTTTGCCTTTTATTTATTTATTTAATTTTATTTTATTTATGCCCTCAGGAAAAAGTACATTTGCTTTCAAGAAGTTTTATAGTACACTCGATTTTTACATTTTTATTTAATGTTTGATTCTCTCTCAAGCAAGACATCTTAATATTTGTTCTTATTAGCCCAAAGGGGCAATTTGCCCAGAAGGGCTATTAATTTCGTTTTGGCATTTTTGCGGTGGTTGACTATAAACGTCGTTTCACTTTTAAAATTTTTTCCGCCAAATATTAGAGCCCTGTATTATAGTTAAAGAAATTAAATAATGAAGTATCTGCATGAATGTATGTGTATTTCTAGTACTCTAAAAAAAACAGCGGAACCTAGTGACATCAAATTTTTAATAACATAGTTTCGAATATGGGCGTCTGGAAGCCCAAATTCGGAGTTTGGAATTTGTTTTATTATCGATTTCATATTTTGTAAAACTTTAACGAATTTTTGATGAACAAACTATGATTGTACAGCGAGCAATGGCAACACTGTACGGGGAAAAGAAAAAAAAGAAAAAATGAAAAAAAAACTGTTTTTATCTCCAGCGCGCGAAACTGTATCGGAAATTCTAAAGATGTGCCGTTTTTAAATTATTTTATGATATTGGTGTTGAATTGAATTTTATGGTTTATGGCGAAGAACATGATATTTAATAAATAAAGGTAGCACTGAAAACGTTAAAAAAGCGCCCCTTTGGGCGTAATAGAAAATCTGAAGCTTTCAGAATTTTTTTTTATTTATCTTTTTTTCCTCTATATTATAGATGCTTTTCGAAATGCTTTATGTACTCGGTAATGTGTAAAACGTTCTGTACATCTACATCAGAATTATATTGTCCAGACAATAGTTATACATCGTAAAATTTCTTACATTCTGAAAGTGGTTATATTCATACTATGCATGCGGATAAAAATATATCAGTGCCTTGATCATATTAATATTAGTTATTCATTATGTCTGCAGTATGAAACGATATTCCTGTGCAGACTGAATATAATAGAGCTGATAACTGTAAAATGCACTAAGTAGAATTATTTCCAAATGTGGTGCTTGGAAGATGCAAATACAAAGCTTTCCATAACCATTTACTGTAGTTTGGAGAAATATTTGTTTCTATTCAACTGTGAGAATTGGCTTCGCTCGGGAAATTGATTTCATACTCTTCAGGACAATGCAGCTGGCGAAGGAGATTATTAGGCAATCTTTTGATCTCAGATCAGGCTAGAATTGTCAGATTGGGTTACTGGACATTTCACCTTGAGCCATACAATGCAGAGGTCAAATTGGAGCTGACATCTGTGAAAGAACCCTCCAGTAAAAGTCAACACCTGGAGTTCTGTGCTAAACGCGTCTCTACACAAATTATTTCCTAATGAATTCTGATGAGCTCTCTGTAAATCTGATGGGCCATCTGCTTTAAAAGTAAACTAAAACTTGTTTTACGTGATTAAAACTGTAAGCAGGCTGCTCCTATGTTATTAGAGGGTAGGGATCATATTGTGGTGGAATATATTTCACAGCTTAGATTAAAGATTTCGAGGAATGTCTTTATAGACACGGTATTTCTGCAATACCGCTTCACTATAACAACTTTCGAGAATATTATTTCCACATAAAATTTTTAAATTTGAATTACATTGATCAAAATTAAAAAACTGCATTTTACAGCCAAATCACATTGATAAAAAATAATAACTAACAATTAATTCATTCGATCATACTAAAATAATAATTAACAAAAAAAAATCGGAAAGCTTTCAGATTTTATATTCCGCCGAAAGGGGAGTTTTTCTCATTCATACGTACATACATGTTTCGAGAGCATTCGAGCAAACGGACCAAAAATATTTAAAAACAGTATATCTTTAGAATTTCCGGTAGCCAGTCTCGCGCGTTGGAGATAAAAATATTTTATTCCGTACAGTGTGTTGCCACTGCTCGGTTAGAAAGTGTGGAGTTTCTTAAACAAAGATTTGTTAAAATTAAAAAAAAAATATGAAATAGATAATAAAAAAAATTTGGAATTCAAGGTTCGGGCTTCCAGGTGCCCATTTTCGCGTGGAGGACTACGTTATTCAAAATTTGATGGCTCTAGGTATCGTTGTTTTTCCCATTGCGAGAAACATACCTATATTCATGCAAATTTTTAATTATTTAATTTCTTTAAATATAATGCAGGGCAATAATATTTGGTGGCAACAATTTGAAAAGTGATATAGCCGTTTATAAAGTTTCGATGCAAAATGCCTTTTCGAGACTAATAGGCCTTCTGGGCTAACGCTCCTTTGGGCTACAAATTAAATAAGTGCACCATAAAGATTTATAATATTAAAATTAAATAATAATAAATAACAAACTTATTAAAATGTAGTTATGCAATTTAAAAAAAAATTTTTAAAACCGCGATAATTCTCTATATTGGGGTAAGTAACATCAGATGTCAGAAGCATCTTATATTAATTACAATAATGCTACAAATGCTCATAATTACAAGTTGATTTTATTATAAATTAAATTAAATTGGAACTGTATCAATTAAATTATATAATATCAAAAGCAAGTTTAATAAAGGTTTATATTGTTAAAATAATTGTGTTTATTGTTTTTAAATCACTCGGTTTGTTACCATAAGGCATAAAATACGGAAGCTCCGTTCACACCTGTGAGACAGGGTCTAATCAGTATCGAATTAGAGAAGCTACGTTTGCGCATGCCTAGACGTCTCCACAGCTTTTCAACTCTGTTTTCCCGCTCAATAGGTTTCACGCATTCCCTCTGAATGGTTAACTCTTATACCAAGTCGGCATAAAGTTGAAAACTTCCAACTTTATGTCAAAATCCCTAAACCAGTTTTGGTGACGCAACAAGGTTTGGTTACCTAGCAACAAAGCTCAGCTTAAACCAGTTATGACATTTATGCCATTGCCTGAAAGAAGCCTTACACTCTGAAAACCTTAGCACAAATACATCCGAGCTAATTTGCATTCTAGTGAGGAAAAGGAAAGAAGGGCCAGTAAAAGACTATATCATAATAACTGGTTAATTAAAAAAAAAAGAAAAGAAAAGACAAACTTTGATTATACTTCCATATTGCAGACCTTGTTATTTACTAGAACTAATTTAAGATTTTGTTTGGATTAATTATTTACTAGAGCAAATTAAGGTTTTGTTTGAATTAACAAAATATTTCTTGATCGTTAATTGCACTGTTGCACATGGCGACCCTTAACTAACTCACCACTAACTAAAGGTTTTGACTGGCGCTGGTAACCTCTGATTAAATTTATTTTAATAATCTAAATTTACTATATGGACTGGCATCGTTAACCAGCGGAATCGATGGTCATTGGCATGGGTTGTAGGAAAAAATGTCACACGGAAAATAAAGAACGGAAAGATAGGCACCGGAAAATTAGGAAACGGAAAATAAGTCACCATTCCTTTGCGATGGAAAAAATAAGGAATGTTTAGAAATATCGCCAAGATGGGAGCTAAAAGTTTTATCATAACAACCATACCTGCGGAATAGGGAAATCTTCTGACGATGATTGAAAGAAGATAAGCGAGCTGCTGGCCTGTTTGATGGTAAAAATAGAGGGTTGACAAGCGGGTCATGGTCATTAGTGATTGTTCCCCTTGTACCCCATGTAGTTATAGTCTTAAGCTATGGTTCAGGGGTGAAACATTGCCGCATAACTGAGCGTTAAAAGCAGTATTATAACAAACCGTTGTAGATGAAATTTAGTCACAGTTTACGATAAGAATATTAAAACCTGCTATCGAAATGACCTTATTCGGCTGCAGCTAGCTTAGCGGCTTACCCTTAAAACCTCCCTTAAGAAAGCCCGCTATAACCCTGCCGGTTAAATTAGAATTTGGCAGGTTTCCCCACTATACCCCAACTCCGATTAGCGACATTATTTGGCGAGATTTTAGAGTTCCTTTTTTTCCGTTCCTTATTTTCCGGGGGCTTTCTTTCCGTTTCCCTTTTTTCCGGGTGACATTTTTTCAGCACACCATTGGCATGGGGCCGTTTAATTTAGTAATAACTTTAAATACATTTAATTTGAAACATAATTATAATTTTAATTTTTATGAACAACTAATCAGGTGTCTTCTAACGGCAGTGACCATACAAATCGAATTGTTTTTATAAACTTATTATATATGTATTTTTATACTAGTCTTACTTACGCTGCATCTAACACGAATTCGCACCCTACCGTGTTTACTCGCGTAATAGTCGCAGCACATTTTTGAATCAGAAAAAAATCATCAAAACTGTATAACATTATGTTGTAGATTTCCCCGCATAATAGTCGCATCTAGACGTTTACAATAAAAAAGTGGCAGAAAATGTGCAACTATTACGCGAATAAACACGGTATTTTAGAAACTGAACGGAAGCAATTAACGGAAGCACTTGTCCTTTCTCCTACCAACCGCTCTCCGTTAAAGCATTGTTCAGCCACAGCTAGTGAAGGACTAATTTTCTAAGTGGTCGCGATTAGAGATCTCCTCTGGCTACGTAATGATAGAGGGTACTCAGAGCTAAAGAAAGAGAGCCTTGGGGGTTACCATAACGCCGAAATTTCACGCAAAAGTGTTAAGTGAGAAAAGGCCTACATTATCGAGATGGTGGCAGAAAAGGTGGTACTTTTTGTTACTAAATGCAAGCTATTTGGAAACGGTGAATCGCGATTTTGTTCGTTCTTCAGACCACAGGCATAGGTAGCTGGTAAACAATTTTTAATCTCCTCCCCCCCGCACCGAAAAGAAAAGAATAACATGCCAGTTGAATATTTAACATCAGAGCTGACATTTAATGCTGCTTTGAAAAGGATTATTGAATAATTGGCTAATCTTTGGAATATGGTAACTGGTAGTTTGGCGACTTTTGGCGACATTTTAGTAAGGCGATAAAAATTATAATAATAATAATAATTTTTATTAATTTAATGTATATGTTTATTTATATTTTAATTAGTGTTCTTTAATTTATTTATATTTTAATTAAATGATAGTCATTTTGTGCATTACGCGTTTGTAGCATTTTGCAATCCATTTCAGTAAAAGTAAACCTGCATGGAAATAAGTTAAATATTTGACACTAAGTATTTGCAACCATTTTTAATGTTTGCCTTATAAATTCGCAGGTGAGTTTTATAATGGATAATTTAGAGGGAAAAGAAAATTAATGTAATTTCTTGCATATTTTATTTATTTTATACGTGCAAATGTTCGTTCTTGGAAAGGGTATATGCAAGCTGAACATATAAAAGCTTGCATAGTATACATACTTTTTAGCGATCAGGTAATTTCATATATGTCCTTTTTTACCAACTTCAAAGATTCACAAAATTTTCCTGCATTTTCGTGGAAATTTTTCTAATTTACGAGAAAAATTATTTACATGTTTCATATACAAATTTGCCCTGTAAAAACAAATTTCTGTGCACGTTTGTTCCACTACTTTTCGGAAAATTCCGATCGTGATTTTAGCTAATAAGCACTTGGAAACAATTTCGCACCTAAT
>KK120932.1:269499-282981 GCA_000611955.2 Stegodyphus mimosarum
ATAAGTCGAAGAAAAGGTAACATCAAAAATTAACAGCCAAAACGTATTCTATCTCTTTTTAAATTAAAAATCATTATCTTACTTCGTGCGAGAACCGCACGCAGCTCTCGTGTTGGCGTTTCAAACATTGCCATTTATTAACAGATATATTTCAAATTCAACTATTTCAAAAGTTTAAGATTATTATTGCAACAATATCTAAAGCTGTTACAATACAATTCAACAATAAAAATATAATATCTAAAGCAAAGAAAAAATATCAAATACATATACTACCAATCATAAAAATACTAAAATATATTATGAATAATTAAACTATTTTAATACTCCTATAAAAGAAAATAAACCAACTTAATAATAATAAAAATAAAATAATAGTTCAAATTAATACTGATACAAAGGGTAAATAATGCATCAATTATCCAATATCACGAGAATTAGCACTGAGAATTAATTCCCACTTGCAGTCATTAATCTGATAACATTGCGTGAAGTTATAATCTTCATCTTCCACGCTGACAGAACTGAAAATTTTAAATTCATCTTTCATATTTAATCAGCATATTTAATTCATTAACAAAGTTGTAGATTCATTAGGTTATTTTGAAGCAGAAGGCATGAAAAATTGTGCAGTGCAATCGCCTGGACTCGAACCATAAACCTCTCGAATACGCTTCGTGTATGCTTCCAATTACACCACGAAGGCATGCAGAAAGGAGAGAGAAAATAACTTATATATTCCCTCTTTCTCGTCTACCATCTTTTAGTTCGGACTCCACTTGTAGAGTCATTAGGTTATTTTGAAGCAGGAGAAGCAAAAAGTGTGCATTGCGCAGAGGACTTGTTACTTGAAGCTAAACTTTTTGTACATAAATAAATAATGAAAATAAATAATGAAAACTTCATTTAACCTCCCCATTTTAAAAAAGGGTTTGGAAATAATTGTTTCGCTATCTTATTCATTTGAATTGTTGGTCAGTTCTCGCTGGTAGAAAAATGAATTTTCTTTCCATCCATAATTATTCTGCTTAATTCTATATGTATACTAAAACTTTTAAGCCTATTAAATATAACACATCTTTTCAATACGCAATTAAAAGGCAATGTTTACTTACAAATGGATACGTATCAGGAACTACTGTATTTCCTCGTCTATTTTCCCCTCCCCTTTTGTGTAATTTTCTACCTAGCTTTCTAGTTTGAGGTTCTGAAAATTTTAAAAATATTCGCATCACCCCCGCTCCCTTCCTCAATGTTAAAATAGTTTTGTCTGCGTAGTAATAGTTTTCGTCTTACAAAGGCAAACCCCCGCAAACTACCTGCGAAGGTCATGCCGAACCCTTATAACTATTGAACATTTTGTCAGTCTAATATCAGAAACCATCAATCACAGTGAAGAAAACACAAACTGGCATTCTGTCTACGATTTCGTTGACTTAGCTGCACATTCGCTTTCTCTAATTATTTATGGATAATTTGAGGCCTAAGGAGTAGCAGAGGTAACAATAAGAACGGGCCAGATTCAAGTTACAGAGAAGTAGAAATAAACATGTCCCTATTGCAATATTACTGTGTTTCTTTTTGGAATATAATTTTCTAAAGAAATAATAATATGATAGTTAACTGTAGTTTATTCAATACTGCTTTTCGTTTATATTCTTACTGTAACCGCATCCTTCTGGAATTAAATTAAATATGGTATTTCCCACAGTTTACTGTAGAAGTACACAAGTTCTACTTTGCCTTCAAATGATAATGCCGGGTAAAAAAATAACATCCAAGACCATCCTATTTGCTGTGTGTCCAACCTGCATAGCTGTATTAATTATGAATCAAGCCTTTATTACATACAACACATATTTCCTGAGTTGGAAGACACTATTCTTTTTTATAAATGAATGCACCTGCATGAACCGTTTCGCAGTTTCAGGTAGAAGTAAATAAACATTATATTGTTAAGTAGAAATGTTTGCAGTAGAAATATGGCTTTATTTTCTATTCGAATATACCCCTTAATTACTTTGGGAACTCCAGTTTGCAGTAATGGTATTAATAATGAATCAGGCCTTTATTAAACATCCTTTGTAACAGTAACTAAAGTAAGTTTCGTTGCATGTATTTGTAGGTTTTGTATTAAATAATTAAAGAAGCTTTGTTGAAATTGACTTGCATATGCATAAAATATTTCGAATGAAAACAAATACATGTAAATCTTAAAGTAAAGGTGTGAGTAAACTTTTTATTTAATTGAATACAGCAAAGTATCTAAGGAGAGGGATGACTTCTTGGAGGACTTTCTAAGGGAAACTAATTCGTATTTATGTTACATATAGGAAAACTACAAAAATATCAAAACATTCCGATTGTTCGCTAGTCTTTTGACAAACTAACTCTATTCAACTAAAAAGCTTATCTACTTGGTCACTGCTAAGCCTAAATTTAACTGCGTTTGCAGCCATAGTGAAACTTTAACAAAACTTATTGTCATTGTATCATAAATGCAGTTAGAGCTGCTTTTAATTAGAAAAGAATTTCTGTGTAATTACCAATTCTGTTCAGTCTATAATACATTGCTTAAATTTCAAAAATAAATATTTTTTGCATTGGTGAATGACAGCATTTCCAGTGTTCCTAATGCGATGGGACCAATGACAGATAGATTAAAGATTTTATGTTTTGTCGAACGGCAGCATTCTGAGAATTCACTATATGGAAAGATTAAGAAAAATTAAAGTTTTATGTTTCGCGCAGTGGGAAGACTACCCGAAGGCTGCTTTTGATTATTTCTGTTTTTCGTTTCTGTCTGTTTATGAGGCATGATGGCGTATACAGATTTTAGTTTCCGAGTGTCAGTATTTTGTATGATAAGTAAAATAATGGACTCCCTTGAAGGAGTAATAAATTACAAGTTATAATAAATCTCATTCTAATTAGATTTACTAGACCACTGTAATTGCAGTTAATACAATCCCACCGTAATTATACTGTTATAACAGTAGCTTTTAGCGTTCACGTTCTAGGCCTTGGTGATGATCCAATGCTGGAAATATATATGTATATTTTCAGACACCATATTTACATACAGCGAAAAATATTCTCAGAAAAAATATTTGGTTCGGTGCATAAGTTCGTGCCGTTCATCACTGGTTTGGCATTGGGTTATTAGTTGGGTTGTATCAGAAGTATCAGAAGCACAACTCATCGAACCAAACAAGTTGGTCTTACGGTCATAACAGGCCACGCCCAATTCAACAAAGGAAAATAATTTAAACATAAAATAACTAAATGAAAATAGTCAAAAACATAAAAGTAAAGACAAAGGGCAAGTACAAACAAGTTGGGTTGTATTTATTCGGAAATTTTGTTGGTGTAACTTAACAATGGTCGTGAGATGGCATTCCATAATATCTGCCATAATTCCAGTGTTGTTTGGCGAGGATTACCTTGAACCAACTGATTTAGGCGGTATTCATCAAAATGAGATGGTCTTCCACAACGTGGTTCATCAACCAAGTCGAGGTTTCCTTTTCGGAAACAAGAAAACCATTTCCTTGCCGTCCTCTTTGCAAGAGCTTCACTCTCGTACACACCACAGATTTTTCTCATGGCTTCTGCAACACTAGATCCTGCACACTAAACTGGAAGAGTAAAATGTGTCGGATATGTTAATTTTTCTCTACTTGACTTTCCACACTGATTAGCCTTGAACATGGCACAAACGAGCTGTCAACAGCATACAAGCTCCTGTTCGCAACAATCAAACTCTGAAACTGAGGAGAAACAATCGAACAACGAAAAATGAAGGCTTCGTAATGCAGTGTTGCCAACTCAGTGAAGAACAACACGTCTTACGCACCAACCAATATATAATCATATATTGGTAAATACGAGGGCTATTTTTAAGTTTCTCTTAGAAAGTCTTCCACAAGTCTTTAGCATCCTCCCTTCAGTGAGCTTTGGTATAATCAAATAAATCAAAGCAAACCATTTCACATTTTGGAAACTGATATCCCCAGCTTAGAAGATTCTTATTGAATAAAAAGTAAGCAGTAGTTATTTTAAGAATTAGATGACTGACCATATTTTTCACAGTTGGAGGCGTGCCAGGTTTTCCGAAACACTTTAATTTTATACTGTGAAAGCCATGAACGCAAATAGCGTCGGATTCTGCGCAAAGAGTGGCGAGAAACTCTGAACGTACACACAAAATTTCAAACGATATTCGCAACCGGACCTTACTTAAAACATACTCCTCGTGCTTAACCGAAAAAAAATTATGTATCCCCTGATGGAAATGCAAAGCTCACATCTTGATTTCATAGAATTTACCAAACTTTTATCAAGCCTTGGAAAAATGCACGCTACTCTTTTTTTAACCACTTTACTATTTCCTCCGAAACAGATTCATCGATTTGAAAAATGTAATCAAGCGTCAACAACGGCACACACACGTTGGGGTTAAATGAAGGCTGGATCATTATCCCCCCGGAGAGAGACTCCTCGCCTCCTGTTCCCCCCAGAATGCAGCGAAAAAGATAAGAGGTGATTAATCGCTTAATTGGTCACGGTCTGTCCACAGTGGGAGTTGTATCAGGATCATACAAAGTGGAAATCACTTAAGACAAGAAATGTAATTTTACTTCCGGTGCCCTTCCAACTGGCATTGCAACGGAACTACTGCTCATTTGAAAGCGTGCCTTTAAGGGATCATCTTTGTTAATTTTCAGATAAGAGACTAGGGACACAAAAGAATTTTTTCTTCTAGACAGATAGATGATATTCGATACCCTTAAGTATCGCAAGCAGGCGGATTTCTGATTAGATCTTGACAGCTGATACAAAGAAAAACATTTCTAAGGCCAGTTTCAGAAGCAAAAGTTTGTCTTTGAAGGAAACAAATAGAAGCAAATGTCTGAGTTTTGTAGGACGGTGAAAGGGTTAAAATGCCCTTTTCAAATCTTGGAGGGTCTCTGCAGGCGTTTAAAGCCAAAGGCATCCCACACATGCTCAATAGTGTTTAAAACTAGCTCATAAATTGATTAATCCATTCGAGGGATATTTTATGATTTCATGTAGACGCACAACCGACAGCACTCCTAAACAGCCTTACATGAGTTCCAAGGTCTCTTCCACCTGCCTGTGACCGATTTACAGAGCTTTGACAAACATACAACTTGTGTACGTTTTGATGATTCCACCCCAAATCATAAAACCGCTTCCTTGAAAACCAACAAGGGAAAGAAAACCGCGCTTCCTCGCTCTCTGCAGATGAAAATACATCTAGAATCATTGTTCAAAAGTTAAATCTGAACTTGTCAACAAACAGCAAAGGATTTTATTCCTCTTAGTTCCATTAAATATGGTGATGAAATCAACTATAAGGACTTTTTTGGAATACAAACTATTGGTTTTCTCACGTAAAATTCAACTTCATAAGCTTTATGCAGCAGTAAAATGTCAGATTCGAGTTTCTGCGATAATCTGAAAGTCTAAAACCAACTCTCCTGTTAATGCTTTACAGTAGTTTCAAGCCGAAGATGACAGGAAATAATCTTCGGATGCAGTTGTTGGTCTTTGACACCCTTCACCAAACTCTCCATTAATTAAATAGCATATTCAGATCTTGGGTGACCATCATTTATGTTGGTGTGCCGAAAAAATGTCACCTGGAAAAAAGGGAAACGGAAAGAAAGCCCCCGGAAAATAAGGAACTTAAAAAAAGAAACTCTAAAATCTCGCCAAATAATGTCGCCAATCGGAGTTGGGGAAACCTGCCAAATTCTAATTTAACCGGCAGGGTTATAGTGGGCTCTCTTGAGGGAGGTTTTAAGGGTAAGACGTTGAGCTAGCTGCAGCCGAGCAAGGTCATTTCGATAACAGGTTTTAATATTCTTATCGCAAACTGTGACTAAATTTCATCTACAACGGTTTGTTATAATACTGCTTTTAACGCTCAATTATGCGACAATATTTCACTCTGAACCACAGCTTAAGACTGTAAGTACATGGGTATGAGGGGAACAATCACTAATGACCGTGACCCGCTGGTCAACCTTCTATTTTTACCATCGGACAGGCCAGCAGCTCGCTTATCTTCTTTCAATCATCGTCAGAAGATTTCCTTATTCTGCAGGTATGATTGTTATGATAAAAGTTTTATCTTCCATCTTGGGGATATTTCTAAACATCCCTTATTTTTCCCATTGCAAAAGAATGGTGACTTATTTTCCGTTTCCTAATTATCCGGTGCCTATCTTTCCGTTCCTTATTTTCCGGGTGACATTTTTTCCTACAACCTTTCTGTTTGCCATGTCTAGCAGTTGGCTGCCGCTTTTGCTTTTCATTTAATTGATACTTTTGATAACTAATCAATACTGCTAACTGTCAAAAATTACATTACCTTTAAATAGCACTACGCACTCGAATTCCATCGTGCATCGGTTGCGCAATATGTTGCCATTTTTCATTTTTCAGGCACTAACCTATGCGCAGAAGCCTAATTTTGCTTTCAGTTGCAGATAATTAACGTAAATATTTACTTCATTTGGCATGTATTGAAAACTTCAGTCAGTGAACATATTTTTCAGGCAAAATATAAAGTTTAGCTACAAAAACTAATGGATTCGTACCTTATAAGGTATTTTCCCTGCCTTCTTAGCATACCTTCGTGCTGTGTGGTCAGTACACTCGGCGCGTATTTGAAAGTTCCGTGGTTCGAGTACCGACGAGGGCATTGCAGATTTCTTCAGTTTCCTGCTTTTCAAAAAATACCTAATGTTTCTACAGTGGCGCTCGAAATAAAAGGTGGTGGATGATGGTTCCCCACCACCAGGATTTGAGGATTGGTTCCCTAATCACCATTCGCCCTTTAAAAGGGGGGAGTATACAAGTTATTTCTTCCGCCTTCTTAGCATGCCTTCGTGGTGTAGTGGTCAGCACGCTCGGCGCGAATTCGAGAGATCCAAGGTTTGAGTCCCGGTGAGGGCATTGCTCATTTTTCACATTTCCTGCTTCAAAAAAAATACCTAATGTCTCTACAACCTCATAAATGAAAAATCTTAATATCATCTTCGTTTAACAATATTTATCTAGTATTTATATTTTAGTAACAAGTTGTGTTGAATGAAATTTATTAATAAAATTAATCTTATTAACCGAAAATTCGTCTTATAGAACAATACACATCCAATACATCTCATGCAGGGTAATTCAATGTAATATACAAGTGTGATGCAACCGTCCTGGATGTCTGTTTTTAAACTAACTTAGAGCCATCTGTAGCTCGATCTGTCAGTTGGCATAACATCAAATTTGGTAGGGTGACTAACGATGTCATGGGAAAAAGGATTTCGTGAAAAAAATTTAGTTCCAAAAGTTGCAGATAGGGGAAACTGTGGCACTGTTATACAGCTATACAGCTGAGAATTAGAAAAATCAATAATACTAAAATAATAAATTTCTGTGCAACACCGCTTTAATGCAGAAAATGAATTGGATAAATGGTTATAGAGATGATATGTCAGTGCCCCATAGTGCTTTTTCAATGAAAGCTCTTCCTCGTCGAGAGTATAGACCTCTTAGAATGTGGCCACCTTTTCGTGGATCGCACATTGCATCCCGTACACAACATTCTCGATGGCCGAACGGTACATGTCACTGAGAATGCTCAGGAAAGCCCTTTATATGTTGTTCTTTTCGACACATGAAGCTTTCTTCGTTAAAGTAATAACGCAACAGTCGGTGTGCCGATAGATCAATATACAATGGGGCTGCATCCTGTGCAATATGTTACCTGATACACTGACTGCCTCTGTTCAAATTGTGGAATGGTAAAACTAGTCAGCATATCATGATACCTTTGCATGGTAATGATACAGGTTTGTGGCTCTGTTAGAGTAATGTTCTCAAAAAAAAAAAAAAAAAAAAAAAAAAAAAAAGAATGGTCCGCTGATGAAACTGGCTTTGTAGCCTTACCAAACAGTGCCTTTTTGTTTAAATGCAACAGGATTTCTGTATGAAATACTTCGGATGCCCAAAGTCGAGAATTGTAAGTGTTAACAGTTCCATTTAGGTGAAAATGGGCCTCATCTTCCCGTACTCCCGCCCCCCCTTGGGCAAGCATCGTCGACTTCCATTCTGGGAAGAAATGTTAGAGCAAATGCCATCCCCCCTGCTTTATCATAATCTTTCTGTTTGAATTCTTGCACGGGGTTTTGTTATATGTGTAGAAGTGAACAAAATTCGCGAGATTTTCCATACCGTTGAAAGAGTCAAACCCCAGTTGCTGCACAGGCTCTGCTACTTCCAGCAATGGTCCCATGGGTGCCATCAACGACTGCACTTGCGACATGAGTAACTGTCTATTCTGACACCGGTTTCCGCCTTCTACCAAAGCGAACTGTTAAGGATCCTGTTCCTTCAAGTGTCTGAATCCAGGTCTTTTAACACATTAATTGACAGAGGGCCTTTACGTAAGTTGTTACGACTTCTAAACTTACAAAGAGCGGCGGTTGCTTTCAACTGATTAAGATAAAACAATTTCACAAGTAACGCGCATTGAGGTACAGTGAGACGTATGTTTAACCCAGTCAGCATTCTGAATGTCCTTCGGTGTTTTTCCAAATCTTTATAGACTGAATTATTGACAGTGCTGTCGTTTTCGTATTTGAGAATTTGCATTTTCAAATATTACCTGCCTTTCACGCAAATTTTGAGTTGTGTAAGCTGGAACAGCTCTCCATTTTTCCCCTACTGGCAACTTTCGGAACTATTTTTTTTTTCCCACGGAATCTCTTTTCCCTTGTGGTTGTTAACCCCCTGCCAAATTTGGTGGCATTCCAGCTGATAAATCGAGCTACAAATGGCTCTGAGTAATATGAGTTTAAAAAAAAAAATCTTGTACTTAACTGAATGAATATAAGGAAGAAAGATGTATAGAAAAGGTAAATAAGTTAATGGAGTTAATGGATTTATAAATACATTAACTCCATTAACTTATTTACCTTTTCTATACATATATATATATATATTCTATACAATTATTGTCTTATTATTTTACCAAGTTTATAAATATTTCTTTCGATTGTAATTAGTCCAATCTTTTCCCTTGATTAATTTTCCCTGTATAATTTGTTTCTATTTGTGTTCGGACAACAAAAACGGGTAGGGAAAAGAGACAAATTCAATGAGAGCCTCAAATTTGTATAGATTTTTTGAAGAATTGTATATAAATTTTTTTTAGAATTAATAACCATTATGCTAATTGATGATAGAGGTCTCAGTGAATTGATCGGAATGAAACCCGATTTTTGTTGTTCAGTTAATTGACTTTGCTAAAGATTCATAACACTTTTCCCTTGACAAGTTCTGTTTGGAGCTTTAAATAAAAAAAAGATTAACTTTGGTTTTCACTGTTTTTGTATTTTCAACTTTTTTTACTTTTTCTGTTCCAAATGCATATTATAAAATTTGCAAATTCATAAAAATGGAAATAGGTAGAGGATCATGGTTCTTACAATCCTTAAGTAATTCTCTCATATATTCAATTTCCCATATTTATAAATTATAGATATATGACGTAATACTAAAAACATGCTCAGAAAATTGTGAAAAATATGTAAACAAAAACAGTTTTCTAAAAAAAATATATTTCCCTGGGGTAGTTTTTTTCGGGTGGGGGGACGGAGAGGAATTATATTTTTCGTAAATACGTTTTGCAGAGATACATTTTCGGGGATGTCTTTCTCAAAAATACTTTTTTACAGCACTTGACTATCACGGCTTGCTTTTGTTAGTTATATAGTAAACTGAAAAATTTGTAAATTTGTAAACAAAAACGTACATATTTTGTTGCGAGTCAAAATATGAGCTTCCGAACCGATATTCTATCATGTTAGTAACACCTTTCAGATAATAGTATATTACCACTGCACATGATGCATGTATGGCTGCATTATCATACTGCAGTTTCTAAATATTATTCCCGAAATGGCTAATGGAATTAAAGCGTTCAGTAAAAAGTTTCTGAAACTTTAAAAATTCATAACACTCTAATCTGCATTAAAGACATTACTGTTTTATCATAGCAAGCAAATCTTCCCTGTAACCTAACCAAAACTCCTGTTGGTTATCTTTTCAATTTTTATTTGATTTTTTGTTCTTTGACCATGGCAATAACACGAAAAAGCTTATTTTTTCGGGCTAAATTTTGTGTTTTTTCCTCACCAGGAAGTACGGTTTCATTCTATTCTGCTGTCTATAGCATGACACATTTTTTGCTATGCTAATCGTTTCTTTTTTATGTCGAGGTGTAGGTGGTAGTCTGGCCTTCGTTTCTATGTGTTTATTGTTTTGATTTACTTTCTAACACCTCCAGATTGTTCTATGAGGTACACTTTCCCGTAATTCTCCTGCTCACGTGCCGTCTTTGATATTATCTATTTAATATCCAGATTCAAATTTCGATTTGCAGTTCTCTCACACTTGTTCATTCTTCTTCCATTTTGTTTTCTTTTTACGATAATTCTTACTCCATTTTAGCAACACTGCATATGATGTTTACTGACCTGTTTAAAGTAATTGTTATTTGTCTAAAGCTCCCGCTGATTATATACAGAAGCACTTTAGCAACCAAGTATCTCATTAACCTTTCTTGATCGATACATTTTGTTAATAGGATAACTTGCTAAGATGAAGTTTGTTAGAGTTATACTCAGTGATGCGCTTTGTTAAATTTGCCTCGAATGAATTTGCGAGCACCTTGTTCTTTTTGTTTGTTTATTTTTTATTCAAACTAAAATACATGTCTTGAGGGTCATAATCGTACTTACATTACCTTTTCTCTGAATGTTACTCACTAAACTTCTGGCATTAGTTTTTCTTTCTCACTAAACTGCTTCCATTAGTTTTTCTTTCTCACTAAACTTCTTGCATTAGTTTTTCTTTAATGTTAATCTGCAGCAGCTTAAAGCTTGATGAACACTATTTCCAGAACAAAATGGCATTTTTGTCTGTATAGTGTATTTCAGAATTGATGACAGTATATTTAAATGGGGAAACATTTAGGAGAATTTAATTCTAAATCTTATGTAAAAACATGTTTGAGTAACCATCGCTCGGCTTTAATAATAATCGGAGTGAGCTCGAAAGTTGGTGAGAGTTTTTAATTCAACGCGATTTTGATTTGGTTGTGGTTTCTGGCTGTATGTTTTCCTGTGACAAACCTAGAGCTTTATTTTGGTGATTGTAATAAGTGGCGAGTTTAGCGCAGCCAGATGACTTTTCTTTCTTTTTTTTTTTTTTTTTTTTTTTTTTTTTTTTTTTTTAAATTTTGAAATACTATGTTTGTTTTTAAAAGTTTTACTGTTTAATATTTGCAGGAGGTTAAGCTGTGTTGATGGGAGAATGTTGGATTTTAAATGACGTGAAGTTGATAATTTATGAATTTTTCATTTAATTTTATTTAGTTAATGTTTTTCGGTTCAGTTAATTATTATTATTATTAGTCCAAAGGGGCTTTGTCCCTGAATGACTATTGTTTTCGTTTTGCGCTTTTGCGTCGGAAACATTAAAAGTCTGTATCACTTTTCAAACTGTTGTCACAAAATATTGCAGCCCTGTATTGTATTTAAAGAAATTAAATAATGAAGAATGTGCATAAATGTATGTATGTTTCTCGCATTGTGATAAAACGATGGTACCTAAAGACATCGAATTTTGAATGCGGTAATCCTGCAGCGAATATAGGCATCTGGAAGCCCAAATTTGAAATTTGGAATTTGTTTTATTAACGATTTCATATTTTGTAAAACTTTAACGAATTTTTTATTAACAAACTCGAGGATTTCAAAGCGGGCAATGGCAACGTTGTACAGAAAAAAACATTTTTATCTGCAGCGCGTGAGACTGTGTGTAGGAAATTCTAAAGATATGCTTATGCTCAGTTTAAAATTATTTTGCGATATTGTTCTTTAACTGAATTTTATGGTTTAAATGCGAAGAACATGATATTCAATAAATAAAAGTAACATACAAAATGTTTAAAAAACGCCCCTTTGGACGTAATTTAAAATCTGAAGCCTTTCAGATTTTCTTTCTTTTTTTTTTTTTTTTTAAGTTTTGTTTCTTGCATGGGGCAATCGAAAGATGTGGAATAGTTAAAGTTTTGAACGAAAGCTGTTTAGTGTGTTGAATTCCACGACGATAGTAACTTGTATATTTTAGTGAGTATGCGATTAGTGAATTTTAATATATTTACTTGGCCGACAATTTTGAGTCCGAGGAAAGTGTTATGCAATTTAGTATTCTATTATTCATTATACTATTTTATTATGAATTACATAGATAGGATTATGTTTTTACTTACAAAGCTGATGGACTCTGTTTAACTCATCTTGTATTTCATCATCATTTTACTATTCTGTTTACATAAAATAACGGCGTTTCATTACTGCAAAACTTAAAAGTTACTATTCTGTTTACGTTTAAAAATCACATCTTAGTGCTCTTATTGCCGCCAAAAATATTCGCCAAATTTTGAAGGCCAAAATAGTTTGGCGCCAACTTACCCCGCTTATGCAAAGAACCTCTATGTAAAGAAGGAAAGGCTCCATAGACGTAATGTAAACCACTTTGTCTGCAACGCCGCTACAAAGAAAAGGGAACATTCGCCAAGGGATTTGGCGACGGTATCTGTTGGCGAGAATTTCCCCTCTGTGATGTGCCGGTTATTTGGTACCTAGCCGACATTTTCCCCCTCCGCGACGTGTATAGGAAATTGATGAACACGGGTTAAGATGAATCGTTCTTTGACTTGTCGCGATAATTTAAACTCGGAAATGATGAAATATTAGGTGAAGTTTCACTTTCACTGGCTGTTGAACTTCCATTGTCCATATCGCTACTTGAAACCAAAGAACCTATTCTTTGTTTAAACTCTTGCTAAACGTAACGGTCGAACCTGTCCAAACCAACTTCGACATTCAGCTTCGAGCTTTGGCGCTTTTTGGCGACAGATATTTCACGCATGCGCAGTTGTTTCCCTTTTCGTTGGAAGGGAGCCACTTCTGCTTCTGCGAAGTTTTCCTTCTTAACAGTACATATTCTTTGGCTTATGGAAGAATAGCTGTGTCTTTGTGGTATGGGAGCATTCTAAAAAATGGTGAGCCGAAAGTCCTATCGTGTGGGTTTGTGGTAGGGGAGAGAGGAGACTACCGGACAGACTCGCGGAGTGCTCTCCGTCAAAACTGGGAGGGAATAGAAGTCCAACCTCTTCGAGGCTCCAGGAACCAGTCTTCCGTGAAATATGGATTCGACAATAAATAAGCAAATATGCCTCAATAAAGATGAATAAATATTTTTAGGCTACTTTGCTGCATACCCTTGGGTAAACAACCAAACCCGTATAGTAACAGTATTACTCAATGCTATATATACTTTAGTGTTATATGAATATTAAATATAAATATATATATATATATATAT
>KK120932.1:283032-296232 GCA_000611955.2 Stegodyphus mimosarum
GTGTGTAGTAAATTAAATTTGTAGAATGAGGAATCCGCTACTTTTTAGCTTCTGGCTGTAGACATGGCTGAGAAGACAGTAACGGCTGAAGGTGAAATTCATGATGAAGCAGATAACAAAACTGAATTGAAGAATCGCCATTTTCTTTCTTACACATCTCAAATCACCTTTTTGGCAGACAAATCACTTTTCAGTTATCGCTGAATACAATAATTTTTATACGTACAGGTAAAAAGATGCGATGTCTTTTGAGGCAGGAAAGCATAAGCGACGCAGATTTGTTTATATAGCAGAAGTCAGGAAAAATGGACGTAGTTCCTCGCAAAGCCGTATTTATACTGCGTAACTGCATATGTGAATCAAAAGCCTTGATTAGTTAATTTTACTTTTAGTTACCTTTTTCAAGCAGCGTTACATAACGATAGAAAGATCCGGAATTTGGCAGAACAGATGAATTTAGGGGAAGAGCATCAAATTTAGAATAATTTATTTTGAGCTCGCCAATTATTTTTAAAGCAGCTATCGTATTTTGTTATAACTTACATATATAATTTGATATCCATATAATACTGACGTTTAATTAATAAATTACGTACCTCAGTATGACATTCCTGTAATTAGATGAAGAAATAGTAAAGAGTATTATATCCTGCTTAGTTGATTAAGACAAAGCACACTAGAGCAATCTGCCTTAGAGGAGGAACTTTCTAGGGGAAACTGGTTCGTGTGTACGTTACACAAAGAGAAAACCACGAAAACGCCTTTGCAGATAGGCCGTTTGCCTGGAATCGAACCCAGGTCTGAGCTAACAGAAGTCTGAGAATTATGGTAATGTGTAGGATGATTTAGAGGACCCTTAAGACTAGGTCAGGACCTTGCGGCCTAACCGGTAATTAGGCCTTTTTCTTGCATTTTTCTAAATTGAAAAAGTCATAAATTAAAAATTATTAAGGTTCTATTAAAAACATCATTATCGTTAAAGCAAAAATAAGTAATTAACAAAAAATCCATACGTCTGATGGCGACTATATAGCTTACTACAGAACTTAATTTTTAAAAGTAGATTTTATTTTTGATGCAAAACGATATTGAACGTACACAGGATATTTTAGAAAAAATCTGTAATGAGTATACATAAATTAGAGTCCTTTTATTTACTTACTGTACTTTTTGCTTGTTATCCTAAAAATATAAATGTGAATAAAACGTTCTCAAAATTTATGAAGGATACAAGCAGGCAACCCCGCCAGATTAACGGGCTACGGCCAAAGCAAAATTTAGAAGTTCTATGTACACCTGAAAAGAAAATGCATAAAAAACATTTCATTATGAATAAAATCAGTTCATTCTTTCCAAAGAACAAGCAATTCGTAAATAATTTTCTGTTGCTGAACTAGGAAACAAAAACTTTTGACACTTTAGGTTAATACGCATACGTATGACGTCACGATTTAAATTTAATGTAATATAACAACTTTTCTCAATATCAGTAAAATAATTAACTTAGCAATAACATATCTCCTCAATTATCGTAACCTGAAACAAAAAAGTTGCCAACAGCAGCTATTTATTTAAAATGCTGACATTAATAAAACATTTTCGATGTACAATTACGTCATATGCAATCGTGAGCTTTCTTCAACGTCAGAATATGAACTTATATAGTAATAATATGTTTAATGTTTGGCAGTGCTATTTTTAGCCCAAACGAGCATTACCTCAGAAGGGCTATTAATTTCGTTTTGGCATTTTCCGTCGATTCACTTTCTGCGTTGATTCACTTTTCAAACTGTTGCCACCAAATATTATCGCCCTATGTTATACTTAAAGAAATTAAATAATGAAGAATCTGAGGTATGTATGTTTCTTGCAATGTGATAAAACAACCGTAACTAGAGTCATCAAATTTTGAATAACGTAATCCTTCACCGAATATGGACATCTAAAAGCCGTAGATTGGAACTCGGAATTTGTTTTATTATCTATTTCGTATTTTGTCAGACATTAAAGAATTTTTGATTAACAGACTGAACGATTTCAAAGCGAGGAATGGCAACACTGTAACAAAAAAAAAAAGACATTTTTTTATCTCCAGCGTCCAAGATTGTGTATCGAAAATTCGAAAATTCTAAAGATATGCTCATTTTAAAATTATTTTGCGATACTGCTGTTGAACTGAATTTTATGGTTTAAGTGCGAAGAACATGATATTTAATAAATAAAGGTAACACACAAAACGTTAAAAAAAAAAAGCCCTTTCGGGAGCAATGTGAAACCTGAAAGGGCTATTAATCTCGTATTGGCATTTTGCGTCGATTCACTATAAACGGCGAATCACTTCTTAAATTGTTGCCACCAAATGTTATCGCCCGGTATGAAATTAAATAATGAATAATCTCCATAAATGTATGTGTGTTTCTAGTATTGTTATAAAGCAACGGTACTTAAGAGCTATCAAATATTGAATAACGTACGTCTCCACCCGAATATAGACATCTGGAAGCCCAAATCTGGAATTTGTTTTATTGTCTACTTTATATTTTGTAAAGCATTTATGAGTTTTTGATTAAGACACTCAACGATTTCAAAGCCAGCAATGGTAAGTAACATTGTACCTGGAAAGGAAAACATTTTTATCTGCAGCGAGCGAGACTGTGTATCGGAAATTCTAAAGCTATGCTCTTTTAAATATTTTATGATATTGCTGTTGGATTGAATTTTATGATTTAAGTGCGCAGAAAATGATATTTAATAAATAAAGGTAACACACGAAACTTTAAACAAACGCCCCTTTGGGCGTAATATAAAATCTGAAAGCTGTCAGATTTTTTCAATACTTTTCTCAGGTTATTAATAAAAAAAATTACTTTGTGAAATAAAATAAGATGTGATATAAAAACTTTCTTTTATTCATTATTATTTCATACTTTGTAAAACTTATAAATTTCTTATTAACAAACTCTTCGTTATGAAAGCGAGCAGTGGGAAAACTTTTCAAAATAAAGCAGATTTTTATCTCCAGAGGGCGAAACTGTTGCCGGTCGGAAAATGATGCCAAAAATTAGCGTTTTCAGAGTTTTTAATTAATACCTAGGTTGATTAAAGTGATACGAAGATGAGAATGGTTGAATGGTTTTCAACGAATTTTTCGAATTCGGAAGTATCTTTCTCGAAACTCAACTCCCCGCCCTTTCGTAGCAGATGATGCCACAAACAAACAAGATGACGCGCACAGATTTTAATAGTATAGTTATTGTTTTTAAATTGCAAACTTTAGAAAATAATATATTTCTATAACTTGAAAAATTGATGAAACCACCTTACACTGCCTTTGCTGGCAACAGTTTCATTTTTCTGTTTTCTGACTGTGCTAAATGAAAGCAATAACACCAAAATATTTTTAATCATCTTTCTCAGAAAACTTAAGGAAACAAATTTTGTCATTTAAAATGTTAAGATACTCGAGCATAGATGTAATATTTGTTGATACAAATATACCGTATACTTCTTTCTTCTACATCTGCGCAAATTTCATCATTTTAAGCAACAATACAAAACACTTATTTACCAACGCTGGAAAAGGAAAAGTAACTACACTGTAAAATCACGTTTATTTAAATGATTAGCATTGTGTTTGTTGAAACATTTCAAACGATGATTAAACGAATGAGGCAATGTAGTTTTCGCCTCAAGCACGCATTCGTGAACTGTTATCGCATCTTACAACGTTGCTCAAATGCAGAAATAGCCTCATTTATTTGCTTCCCATTTACAGATAACATGCAATGACAAAACAAACAGCTGCTTGATTAGAACTGTTAAAAATATCCGTTGTTTTCTCTTTGCACGTAGCTGTGCAAGCAGGTTCAAATGAAATTGTTTTTTTTAAGGATGTGTTGAGTCAGAGTAAATATTATGAATTGACAAATGCATTTTATCTACGGGAAGTTGTTCAATAAATTTCAAAAAGAAACTGCACTTATTTTGAACGTATAATAAGTTAAGTTGTACAGCAGTGATTCTCAACCACTGAGCCGCGGCACTTAAGTTTGCCGCGAAATTCTTAAAATGCTCCGCCAAATTTTAGAAATGTATATAGTAAAAATTATAATGGGTTTAATCCTAGTATACGGTACACATGAGAATTGGCAAATTCGGTTTTTAAAACATTAATAAGCGCGCCAATTGCGGTATCCAGGCCGATTTGGGTGCTCTGGAAGAGAGCATTTTCGCGCATGTTCAGTATATAATTTAAATGGAGGAGTTCTGATTGGTGCAGATGGGAGATTAGCTTACTTATCAGACATTTTTTGTTATTTTTAATAACATAAATTCAAGTATGCAAGGGCCGAAAGAAAACATATTAAACTTAACAGATAAATTAGTGGGATTCCAAAAATAAATAACTTTATGGAGAATAAAGCTCAGGAAGGCAATTTGGAAAAGTTTGAGTCAGTCCCAAAGGATTTTAATAAAACTATTCGTAAAATTCTTATTGACCATTTGACAACATTAGAGGGGAGAATTATTCATTATTTCCCAAATTTAGATATAAAAAATTTGATGGGGTTCGTAATTCATTTGTGATAATGAATGCGTCTGTATTTGAATTAACTTTGAATGAAGAGGAAGAACTAATTTCGCTTTTTAATAATCGAGATTTAATTTTAAAATATTCGGTAGAATAAATTAAATTCATTTTTGATTAACATTAGATGCAATTATCCCATGATGGCCAAAAATGCTTTAAAAATATTATTACAATTTTCTACATCTTATTTGCGTGAATTCGGATTTTCAGTATTAACCAACATAAAAGCGAACAAAAGATCGAATGCAGAAGACGAATGCAGGTAGCACTGTCATTTTTAGGACCAAATGTAAATGAAACTATCAAGAAACATCAAGCTCAACTTTCTCATTAAAAGTATTCTTATTATTAACTTGTAATTAATCCCTTAATAAGGTGTTGTTTTTGTAGTACATATTATTTTATTTTACTTTCAAAGCTATTATCATAAACTATTTTACACAGTGTATTACAGATGAGTAAACAACTTCTAAACTTATCTTTTCTTTATATGCCGCCAAATTTTGAAGTCGTTAAAAGTGTGCCGTGGCAGAAAAAGGTTGAGAATCACTGTTGTACAGAAATGCAAAAAAATAGAAGGTCTTTGGCGTGAGAAAGGTCTGACTCGTATGCATGTCATATATAAGAAGAACCGTCAGAGCCATTCCTAGGCCAGTGATTGCCTGCTTACTTGCCTAAGATTGCCGCCTCTAAATTTAAAAAAAAATAATGCTCAACGATTAATAAAAATTTTATTTCATACTAAGTACGTACTACATAAAACAAATTGTATAAAATATACTTACATATTACAAGTACTTACAATGAATTTAAAATATTTAGGCATGATATCGCTAGAGTCCGGTCGCCTCTGATTTTGGCCACCCTTGTAGTTTTACGTGCTGCACCTCCGCTAGGAACGGCCCTAAGAACCGGTAAAACATTCAAGCAACCAGGCCGTTCGCCTGAGCTAGACTACAATTACACCGGAAGACCAGGACTCTATTACCTAGAGTTCTGTAGGATTGGCCTACATAGAATATCATCCTGGCCCCAGAGGCAATCCTCGAGGCCGCGATCCAACCGGTGAAGCCGACGAGCCCCGCTAAGTCGAGATGCAACGTCATGCGGCATCACCCGACTCCAGCAATAGGGGCGTTTCCCCTCGGACGATCAACGAAATCTGACAATATAGCTCCACCACAGACAGAGGAACAGACACGACAGTAAGTCGAACTACCATTATTCAGCTTTAAGGCTTAATTTATGTTTCCGCTGTGTGGCCAAAAGCCTATTTTCATAATATTGTCATTCGACTTGATTTAATATCTTTAATCTTTATTTTATATAATAACTGCTGGAGAGACATCAATTTTTAAAAGTAATAAATACATCTCTACCAACTTAAATCTTTATTTATTTCTTTTTGATGATATATCTGAATTAAAAGAAATTTATTACAAAATGTAATTAATTGGCAGTTATCAATATTTACAGCATTAATGTAATTAATTAAAAATGCATCCAGTGCATTATCTTCCGTATAGTGTATAGAAACTTTTAAAGTTTTCTAACAAATTTTACTATGCGATTTTTTTAAAATTGCTACTCTATTGCTGGACCGTGCTTTATCCTTAAAAGAACATAAGATACCTCATAATAAAGCTAAAAAATGGCAGTAGCAGACCATAGCAGAAACAATATTTTTACACGAATCATTGATACATGCTCTCCTATAGCATGATTTAACTTTCCAGTAGTGCTGAAAATTATATTTTCAAGCTCTCTATTTCAGTTGGTACAAGTGGGCGGGACATCAGAAATTCACCATTGGGAGTCCTACTGCACTAACTGACTAATTCCGGGCCAGTTTTGAGGTAGAAAACACCACGAGGGCGGTGCGATGGTTTCCCACCCTCGTTTTTGCTTCCTTGTCACCTCTCGAAAGTGCTTTCGGTTAGCCGTGTGTTTTGAATGCTCTCTTGTCGCACAGACACTTGCAAGCATCCATGCCTTCTTAGGGATTCGAACCCTGGCCCATCGATACGGCAATCAGCCTCACTAACCACTATACCAGCTGGACAAAGCCGTATGATTAAAAACACAGAATTTAAACTCTGGAGACCTGGATGACCACCCAAAGTGAGCTTATTATTTGTTTGCACGAACATCCGACTTATACCTTTTTCGCCAAAAGTCTAGGAGTAAGAAGATATAAAAGATTATGTTTCTGTGATGATGAAAATTTAAAGTTTACTTGCTTTGGAGTCGGGTGATGGTCTATCCTGTATATGAAATCCATAAATCTTTTTACTTTTTTTCAGTTTAGAATAATTTTATTTCGATAAATAACATAGGTAATACTGATAGATCAAAAGCAGAGCCATATATTCAAGATTTCAAAGTACAGACAAGATTGTATTACGGTGAGGTTACGTGTACTTTCAGGTTTCCCTCAAAGCCACTTAGCTCACTTTTATAATAGAAAAATGTGATTATATAGAAATATAACCTAATTTTGGGTTCCACTAACACCTGAGACCCTAAGCTCGAATCTTTCGAAATGAGGTGACAATCAAACCCTATGTACAGAGACAGCAGATAGACATAATCGCAAAAATTCACATAAAATAATTTCTTTAAAAAAATTTTTAATTTTATGAATTTCTGCTCTGATTGCATTACAATACGTAAAATAAAATGAAGCACAGTTTTTTGTATGTTTACCGATTTTTAAATCCCTTATATATTTGGCACTATGAGATACTATTGTAGATGGCAAGTATAAGACAACATTAAGATGTTCCTCAAATACAGGCACGTATCAAAAGTACATTAGAATGCTTTCAGTAAATGAGTGTACTATTAATTTGATATGTGAATATATGAATTAAAATTCATTTCCATACAATGAAAAATCGTTATACAAAGAACACGCAAACGAACAACAATTTACTTTTCACTCTTAAAAGGCTCAGTATACGTATCAGCAGCTGTAAGATATTTATTATAGTCCTTCAATATATGCATTGTGTGTGACATGACATTCGTCTGCATGATAGTTAAATTTATCCTAAATTTGATGTCTCTTGTCAATTGGAATGGTCTTCAGTGCATATGTTATCCGATAATGAAACTTATGTATGGATTTAGTCTAAAAAAGAAATAACTAGAGAAACTCTAGATGCCTGAGTGGAATTAAATTCATTGAAAAACCCAACTCCTTGTCCCATTCTTCTGTTTTCCATCTGCAATGGATACCATCTCATATAAATCTAAATATAATGGTACAGCTGATAGATCAGCAAAAGAGGGTATTTCCATGCCTCAGGTTTAGGCTGAACATTTGACCTACCTTGAATTACACTCGAGATGAAAGTCTTTAATTAACAGTTCTTGAAGACAGCTACCGACACATTAGTGGTATCTTAGGACCCGTTATTGCTGCCGGAATGCATGCATAAATATTGCAGGTCAAATGGATGCAGCTTTCCTTTTCGTAGGAAGTTTCCTGATGACAGTAGACAACCATGCTTAGGAGCATTTATGGTCATATTTATGGACATTCTTTTGCTGTTACTCACTGAAGGTCAAGCAGCTTCGTCCTCATGTTAACAAAAGGTACACAGTCCAATGCAACATGTCTTTATGCATTATCACAGATTATTATATCTGCGTGTCCAATTAGCATGTGGGGCATCCACGGAACACAACTTTTAGGTGTTTTCAAATCTTCATTCATTATCACATGTAGAGGTCCTTTGTCAAAATAACCGTTTCACGTCGTACCTTATTGAAGATAATGTTTTTTTTTTCATCAAGCTGCAGGACACATTATCCTGCACTGCGGATGGTAAACGGTGAACTATCTATCACTGCTTATTCTTTTCACTATTCTTTCATTTGCCATGCTGAAATTCCTAATCCAGTTAAATACAGCTTTGTGCAGGAGCTTACCCGTCGTATGCAGTTATTACTCGCCAGTGAATTTGGGTTGGTGATTGTACTTATTTCTAGAGAAACCAAGCAGCCCACATTTTACTATGTGCAATATTCTCCACCGCACGGCTACTGGTCGTGTATTGAGACTAGGCAAACTATCTTATGGCAGATTGTTGAACTCGCACTTCACATCTCCAGTTGAAACAAACATCGCTACAACATTCAACTGCTTATTACACTGTAAAAGCACAGCGAGTCCAAATCACTACTGAACACCGTGATGTATCTTCATGTTTAAATGTAGATATTGAAACTGTGCAGAAACATGAAACCTTGAATTGCAAAATACCGTTGTGTTGCTGTTGTTGTTATAGTAGTAGTAGTGATTTATCTCACTTGTGTGACTCATTCAAATGAACTCACATGACTGTTCACCAACCGCAGAGCAGGATAATGTCCTGGTTAAGACCGCTTGTCGTTCCTTCTGTATGACGGTATGAATTTGCCCAGATCCATTTCATTTCTGAAGAGGTATGTCTTGGGAGACGTATCCAAGGATCTCCCGACCCTTTTCCCCATCCTCCAGTCTCTTGATACCATGAAGCTCTTGATACCAACCCCGCACTACGAGTGAAGCACTGCTCTGAGGCTTCGGTCTTCAGATGGGGTGTTTTTGCTTACATTCAAAAGCTTCCTTGAAAGCGCTTTGATAGTATTTCGACACACGACAGTTCCATACAAATCGAAAAACGGGACACCTTGCCAATAAAAGAAACATTCATTGTGTGATAGATAACAGCAATTTGTATAGTTTAGTGACATTTACGCAAAAATCACATCTTGGTTATTTTTCGTTAACTAACAACAACGATTTTGATTATGAATTTGTTTTACAAAATTCTAAGCTGTTGAAATACAAAAATATAAATTTTAACAAAAATGTTATGCTCAAAGAATGAAAAATGCTTTACGGTGCCTTTAAAATTATGTATGTCTTTCGGTATCGTTAATAGAGTATCTGCTACTTTTATTTTGTGTTCCAAGCTCCAAAATGTTTTAAATAAAATAAATATTCTTGTCATCCAGGTATTATTATAACATGTACTTTTTTAAATTTTTAGAGGGGAGGCTTTATAGTTGCTTATTTTAATCTCATCATTTTATTTTTATGTAACTGAAAAATAATCATAAAATGTATCCAAAAGACAAAAGTTTCAAACAAGTCAAAATCACAAAAGTCAAAAGTTTGAAACTTGATGGCTAAATGTAAATATAAAACTATGCATGTTAAAATATTTGTAATTAGGCTCATAGTTCAGGTTAAGTTTTTATTAAATACAGTAAAGCATGCAAGGGCTATCTGCTTAAAAGGAGAGATGCCATCGGGGAGGAATTTCGAAGAAAAACTTACCTTTGAGTGGGTATTTAAAAATTGCATATAATTTTCATTCAAATTATATTTATACATATTTCTTATGTAATTATTTCAGGTATATGCTAAATTATTGTAAATTAATTTACTCGAAAAATATAGTGGATGTACAGATATTAAAGATTTGCGCATGCCGAAAATGAAAAATATGAAATATCTATGGGCATTTATGTATATGCTTGCAAAAAGCATGTATCTGCCTTTAACAAAATACGTAAATATTTATTAAATTATTTATAAACATATCTGAAATGAAGGATTTATTCATTCATAAATTCCTGTGAAGTTTACTGTGAAGAAATCTAATTATTAAATGTATCTAAATTTATATGATTATGAATATTATATACATATATAATAAACTTAACATTGAATTGCAAACATAAATTGAAATACTGTTGACAAACACGTTTATAAAATTATTTAAGCAAGAACTTTTCGAGCTGGAAAGCAATCTATTAAGAGTTATTGTAAAGTAAATTCTATGAGATGCGTTATGTAAGGAAGTAATAAAGAAGGGTTTTAGAATATGTATTGTTGAAATTAAGGGTGAAAAAAATCATCAGACAAGTATAATTAAAAGAATTATTCCCTTACATTTTATAATAACTCAGTTGCAAGTTTTAATTAATATTTAAAAAAAAATCCTTTTTTTATTCCCTTTCAGAAATATTCAGAGAAAGTAAAGTACATGGAAATGAACACCAATATTTAACGTATTTCACTATTAAAATAAAAGGTGCTCTAATTTGAAAAGGGACGAATGGAGCATTAATTATAAACTGACTTAGGTTTTTCGATTTAAAAGATGCCTCAGAAGCTCAAATATCATGTCATATTTTTGGAAGAAGCTCTATAAATAGAAAAGAAATAATGCAGAATTTTAATATTAATTATACAATAAACTTTGATCTTAATTGCTGTAATCCTTAACCGAATAAAATCGAATTACCTTAATTTTTTTTTCTAATGTACTTAACAAAACTTGTGAAAATATTTTATTCAAATTAAACCGCTGTGAGCAAACTGTTCTGTGAAAAGTATGGCATTCAATTCCACTGAGAATGAAATGTTGTTTAAAAATGTATTCTTTTCACATACTAAGGACCCTGAAATACTATAGAAAAAGAAAATATATACATTTATAGGTATATTTACATCCGATTATGTCAAAACCTATTGATCTTAATGGTAAGTCACTGAATGTTTTGGTCACCACGAAGGGATCGCCAGTCCTTCACAGTAGTGTATGGGGAAAACCGGTTAGGACCGGTCTTACTTCTACCTCCATGCTTGAGACAGTGTTTGAAGTATTCTCAAGCTGCTCAACAGTACTTTAGGTACCCCAAGCCACAAAAACACTACATACTTACAAATATATGTGCCTTCTTCGAAATTCTAGCACGAGGCCAAGGCTATAGCAGTCGACTTCATAACCTTCATGCCAAGAAGACGGCAAAATTTTCACTATATATCTGTGTTATGAAATTTGTTAAAAGCCAGCAAAATTTTATGGTGGAAAGAATTTTATTTAATATTTTTGAAATTCAAATTTTAGTTCACGAAATAAAAGTGCTCCTACTAATGAGCTGTATAAAATCCCTTCGTATGCTATTGGTTGATTAAATAGTATTACAAAATATTCGAAAGTTATTTGTTTATGAGATGAGGTGTCGTAGTAGAGAACTAGCTAACAGCAGCTGACTGGTTAATACTTTGTACATTACACGATGAATAAATTTCGGAATCATTGATGAGATAAGTAATTTCTACTGCTTAAATTGAATCAATGACGAAGATTTACCATTTCTAACAATAATAATCGAACACTAAAGATTTATTTCTACAAAATGTTCCAAAAACTTTTCTGCTGAAAGTACTTTCTTTAATTTGCTTTCTATATGCTGCTAACGGAGGGGAGGAAGGAGAAAGAAATCTTAACAGGTATCTAAGAAAATGGAACGAAAACAAACTAATGGTAGAAAATGAAATTTTGTTAGCAACGAGAAAAGAACTTTTGTTCATGAACAATAACGAGATAAAAAATAGCTTAGACCGAAGCTCCTTTAACAATGAGGTGAAACATTGTTCATGGACTGCGGAAATTCTGTATTATCTGGGATTTTTCGAAAAGTGGTATTAGTGATTTCTTTTCTTAAATGAGAATTCATTTTTCCCCTTCTTTTTAATGGAAAGGAAATACGTAAAACGCAATATTATACCTGTTACGTGCGTACGGGTTCGTTTATATATTGAATGCACAAGTCGTAAAAAGTTAAAAAAAATTTATTCTTTCGACAAGAAATAAATTAAAATGCTGAAATATTTCTTGATCTTCGCACAATATCACAATATCTCAAACGATTAGCAAAAACTCAGTTCAAAACAGATAAAATAATTCTATCTCACAGCGAAATCGCTACAATCAATACAGCATTAAGTAAACAAACAGCAGTTCGCTTTTTACAGCTACAACTACCACAGCAACAACAACAACAACTGAGATGTGTCTAGTCTAGTCTAGTCTGGACAACTATTGCTGGGATATTGCCAATTATGAGCAACTTATCCAGCTCACTAAGGAATTGCATAGAGCCCCTGACGTGCAATTTCCTTAAATAAAATAAAACCAAATATGTGGTATGAAAGAGATGCCGTTTGCATCGCAAGGTTGCAATAAACCAAAGTCCTGCAATGTAGAGAAGAAGTCCTAACTAAAATCCTGACTGCGGCAGAGCCGCGTTAGTACATGTCTGCGTCCTAACCAGTGCACATGAAAGTAACACAATTTATTAAACTTTAGTTATACAATACAATACAATACAAATACTGAATTAATACATGAAATATAACATAAAAAATGATAATAAACATTGAATTCTTGATTAAATATGATAACTAGGATAAATAACGAAAGCCTATTTACATATGTAGAAGTTGAAGCAATGCTCTAACAACTACTAAGTTGGGAAATTCAGATCCCTTAGTAAGTGAGCCGCATATGGCCTGATGTTGTAATCCTCATCTAAGGCTACGTAGTCTAGAACATGGAAATGTTGAAGATGTTTACATAATAAGGCAGATTTAAAGAAGTTGGCATTCATTCTATGTAAATAATGATTTACATATTCAATCCTCAGGTCTCTGTGTAAGGTCTCATTAGATACGTAGAAATGGGCATTTGTGATAAGTCTTAAGACTTTGTTTTGCGTAATCTGAAGTTTTTCAACATCTTTTTTAGAGTAAGCCGCCCAGG
>KK120932.1:302617-350710 GCA_000611955.2 Stegodyphus mimosarum
CTTCTTAAACAAAATTTGGGGTGTTTACAATCGATATTTACACCTAAGTAATGAAGCAATGTGCAACCTAACAAATTTTAAAACCCCGAACTGTTAACGACCAGATAACAGAATACCAACCACATACCATATTTATCTTCTTTTAAAATTATACCAAAGTCGTAATTGCGCCAAATTCTCTTCTGGGCATGCGCAGTGTGCATATTTCGTTTAACATTGTTCAGCTGAATGTGCGGTCTGCCATTATGCATCCCGGTTTGAATGGACTGATTGCATAGATACTTTTCGTGGTTTCCTTCATGTGTAACGTAAATACGAAACAATACTTTGAAAATTCTCCACGAAGGCATTCCTCCCTATAGGGATAACTTTTTCTCCCCTTCAACCAAATAACTTAAATATATTTTTATCAGTACCACATTAACTGCATATATTACTTTTACTATAGCATTGCTGAAAAAAGGAACGATTTTTATCACAAAAATTCCTTGAATTAGTATATTGTACTGTAAGCGTTTCTTCATTTCTTACTCTTCTTTTACTGATTTGTCTAAAATATGAGAACTTCTTACTTTCATACATTTATACACAGCGAAAGTGTACTGAAGTATATTTTGAGTTACGTTTTTTTGCATGATAGCATATAGTATAGTATGCAGAGTGTAGTATTTTAGCTCAGTAAATTATAACGGGTATTTTATTGTAAGTCTGTGTCGGCTTAGAGGTTTGTAACACCTGCTGTTGTGTAGAGTCCCGTATAATCGTGTATATTTACGCAAATCTGCACGGTACCAATTACCGATTACATTGCGACTTCTTGAGAGGAATGAAATGTGAGTAACATAGGTAGAGCATAATTATATAGCAAGTGTAAATATTAACAAAGAAATATTAAATTTACCGTTGAAAATGTCTTTAAAAATTTTCGAAATCAGAACTGATAGTTATTAGGGCCATGACAGCTGAGATTTTCGACAGAATCCAGTGACAACTGCTATCCATTCTTCTGATAAAGTATAATAGTTAGTTACACTAACTGCCATGCCGATGGACCGGGTTCGAATCCTGGAGACGGTATAGATGTTTGCATGTGTAGAGTGTCGGTGAGGCAGCGGGATACTCAAAATACGCAGCTAGCCGAAAGTCTTCTCGAGAGCTTGATGCTAGGGGAAGAGAGGTGGGAGAACCTCGGACCTCACCCGGGATTGTTCTTCCTGAAAAACTGAAGCGGAGCTGCACAGTCCGTGCAATAAAACTAAATCTCTACAACCTATGGTGAAATTCTGGTGTCCCGGCTATTTATATTTGTATTTATACCTGCTTAATTGCTTTTCTGTGGAAGAACAGGAGAAGCTTACAACAATTCTAGGATCTCCAATTATGCCCCAAATCGATTCCTTCCGACTGGCCATCAAATGATTGACATGTAGCTAACGGATTTTTAAAGATTAATTTAGAATTTAAAATTAGGCAAAAAAAAAAATAAATAAACAGCCATAGTTTGTGAATAGATTTTGAACAAAAATCAAAAATCCTATAGATATCGAGGGCAATAGGACACAAAATTTTAGAAAAATAAATTTAATTTTTAGGTTTCTTTTTCAGTTTTTTTTTTTTTTTTTTAGTCCAAAGATTTGCCCGGAACGATTATTAGTTTCGTTTTAGCATTTTGCGTTGATTCACTAAAAGCGTTGTTTCACCTTTCAAATTTTTGATACCAAATATTAGAGCTCTGTATTACATTTAAAGAAATTCGATAATGAAGAATCTGCATAAATGTAAATGTGTTTCCCGCATTGTGATAAAACAATGGTACCTAAAGCCATCCAATTTTGAATATTGAACGTTTCCACCCGAATATGGGCATCTGGAAGCCCAAATTTGAAATTTGGAATTTCTTTTATTATCGATTTCATATTTTGCAAAACTTTAACGAATTTTTGATTAACAAACTCAAGGATTTCAAAGCGAGCAATGGCAACGTTGTACAGAAAAAAACATTTTTTATCTCCAGCGCACGAGACTGCATATCGGAAATTCTAAAGATATGCTCATTTTAAAATTATTTTGCGATTTTGCTCTTAAACCGAATTTTATGGTTTAAGTACGAAGAACATGATATTGAATAAATAAAGGTAACACACAAAATTTAAAAAAAAAACGCGACTTTGGACTTAATTTAAAATCTGAAAACCTTTCAGATTTTTTTTTTTTTTGAAATTTACCATATTCATATTTTTTTGCATAATTTCTTAGATATCTTTACTAGAAACGGTGACATTTTATTCTGTTGTTGTTGTTCTGACTTATCTCGCCTAAGAACAACATCAGGAACCAGCCCACGAAATTCATCGTGGCAAGGAGATTATACCGGTCTTTGGCAAGAGCCTTGAGCACCATACAGGTGACAGCACGACTTTTGCTCAGCTCCGCTCCCAGTTTTGAAGTTGAGAGCCCGGTGACGCCACCGAGGAGGCTTCCGACCTAAGGCGAAATTTGAACGGAATAATGCCTGCTAAGTGGGAAATCTACTAACCGATAGCCTCCACCGCGAAGCGAACAGAGTCGACAGATGAATGTACTTAATCAATGGTCATTTACTGCGTAGTTAGAGACAGAAACTAAGATATCTTGCATACAATGCATCGACTAATTGCTTTTAAAACTTGTCACTTAATTTAAAAGAGTTAAATAAAGCTAATACTAGGTAATATGATGCCAATGATTTCTAATTGAAACAAGTCGCTCCGATTTTTACAATTTAGTCGTTTTAGTACGTTTGCAATTCTTATTTGTTTACTTAGACTACAATCCCCCATGCTTCCCCCAGTCATTATGAAATCATTTTTGCATTCAATTACTTATCAAATTAAATTACTTTAATTGAGCTTTCAGATTTTTAGGATGATACCAATCAATTTTTTGTCTTGACGTTTCTAGTTATTGAATCCCATGTAATTTTGATAGATAAACTCTATGTGGTTCGCTGTATGACATACATACAATATACAATCAATACAATACACTTCAACAGAATACAGTACACCTACTATATACAATATATACAATACACCTACTATATACAATATAGTACACAGTCCAGTCACATTAATGTGACCATCTGTCAAAAGCCAGAATAACCACCTTTCGCAGAGCGGACTGCTGCGAGACGTGCAGGAAGAGAGTCACATAGGTCCCTGAAGGTGTTCTCTGGGATGTTGAGCCATGCCGACTCTAATGCCGTGGCCAGCTGCGCTAGATTACGCGGTTGAGGATCCATGGCGCGAACAACTCGATCGAGAGGGTCCCACAGATGCTCGATTGGGTTTAAGTCAGGTGAGTTTGCTGGCCAGGGGAGGACGGTAAACTCATCCTGGTGCTCTTCGAACCACGCACGTACACTGGCAGCTGTATGGCACCTCGCATTGTCCTGCTGGAAGATGCCATCATCCTGAGGAAAAACAATGCGCATGTAGGGGTGAACATGGTCCGCAAGGACAGATGCGTACTTGTATTGATCCATTGTGCCTTCCACAATGATCAGTGAACCTAGAGAATGCCAGGAAAACATTCCCCAGACCATAATGCTCCCGCCTCCAGCTTGGACCGTTCCGGCAATGGTTGCAGGGTGGTTCCTTTCAGAGGTTTCACGCCTTATACGCCAACGTCCATCTGTCCGATGGAGCATAAAACGCGATTCATCCGAAAACGCAACCTGTCGCCACTCAGTGGACGTCCAGCTGCTGTACTGGCGTGCAAATTCTAGCCTTCGCCGTCGATGAACAGCAGTCAGCATAGGTGCACGAACCAGGCGTCTGCTTCGGAGGCCCAGACGCAGCAATGTTCGCTGAATAGTACTTTGGGAGACACTTTTGGTAGCCCCTTGGTTCATTTTGGTGGTCAGTTGCTCAACGGTAGCCCGTCTATCTGCCCGAACGCATCTCCGCAACCGTCGTTCGCCTCTGTCATCTATGGCCCGTGGTGCACCACATTTGCCACGTCGCTGATTTTGGACAGTCCCATTTTGCCATGCACGGTACACTTTTACCACGGCGGCACGCGAACAGTTCACAAACTCAGCCGTTTCGGAAATGCTTCCACCCTTGGCCCGAAAGCCAATGATCATGCCCTTTTGGAAGTCGGATAAATCGCTTCGTTTCTGCATTACGCCAACGATTGAAATGTTTTCCGAAGCCCTCACACACCCTTTATATACGCTCAACTGCACTGTGCTGCCACCTGCCTTCTGTGATTGGTTATTTAACTCTGACATGGAAAGTACGTGGTGGTCACATTAATGTGACTGGACTGTGTATATGCACTACTATATACATACATGCATGTACAGTTGCAAAGTACGTTCAGTACGAGCTTCTGGTTAACAGTATGCAATTAAAATACAGAACATATGCAATATACTAAATACTTGCAATTTGAAATACACGTGCAATATACGCATACAATACGCACATAACATACACAGTTAAATACCTATTTATACATAAAATCTACACAATATACAGTATTCAGCAAAAAATAAAACATGTGCTATATACTACATACTATTGTACGTAAAAAATGCAATTTTCGTTCAATGTGGGCTTCTAGTTATAATTATAATTAAAAAAACAAATACAATATACTACATATACGCGTCGCAGTATACGTGTAATATACGCATACCATATACGATTAAATGCTTATTGATACATGGAATCTAATTTTTACGCGTATAGAATGACGTGGACACAATATACAATATTCAATACGTTTAAATAGACTATAATACATGTACTATATACACCGGAGCTTCTTAAACTTTTTTTAGTCGCGACCGCTTTTTATCACTGAGATTTTTTTCGCGACCCCACGACCCCATAACATTTACGAAAATTTTGTGGGGCCCCGTTAGCATTGCGCAAATCCAGCACACACGTGAATGGAACTATCAATTTTTTCACTTCTACTGTAATATACTATTGCAGTTTTAGATCTTTGATTTCTAATTTTAAGCCATAGAACAATGTGAAAATTTTGATTAAGTAACAGACGAAATGACAGCATCACGTGCAAAGCAAATAAAATGAACGTTTAATATTATAAAAAGAATGCGTCTAAACGTTTTAGTTTTTTTCTTTGTCTGTATTGTCTTATCTTTATTTATTTCCAGATACATTGTGTAAAAATATTTGGTAATTTTAAAATTATTATAATAAGTTAAAGAAATAACAAAACTGCTAAAATTTTTGGCGACCCTTGCTGTAGGTCCCGCTACCCCTATGGGGGTCGCGACCCACAGTTTAAGAAATTGTATTATGCACTATATGCATGCACAATCGCTATGTACATTCAATACGCGCTTCTGGTTAACTATAGGCAATTTAAGTACAAATTTAGTTTAGAAAGTTTTAGGGAGAGAAAGTGTAGCATTAGAATTTTTCATTACTCTTGTTTCTAATAATTGGTTATGAAATTATATAGTTTTAAAAATTGCTGTTATAAAAAAATATATTAGAAAAGTGTCTGTATCTTTTAATTCCGAAATAAAATTATTAGTGATAACAACTTAACATACTTGCTATAGAAATATAAATTTTGAATATGCTATAGAAGTAGAAATTTAAAGGGGACCACATAAGGTGCGCACGTGTTTCAACTTACGGGTAGCGAGAAAAATTACTTAAAACTGCGAAGTTCGGCTGGCTTGATGGCCGTTTTCGTGGTTTTCTCCATGTGTAATGTGTTAATACAAGCCAGTTTCCCTTAAACAGTCCTTCAGCAAGGTATCCCTCCCTTCCGTACAGTGAGTGCCTTAGGACGAAATACGTACATAATAATAAAACCTGCCATGCTGTAACTTCTGCATTACATAAACTGTAAAACAAATTACATTGTACTTTTAATGAAAACTTCCAACTTACAGAGTTAAAACTACTTTCACAAAATTCTCCGTGATATTTTAAGAAACTTTACACTTCGAAGTGCAAACTAAAATTTAATATTAAGAAAAGAAAGCCTATAGCCATTTTTATTTCTTTTTGGAAATCCTGTATGAAACTTTATACGCCAAAATTTTTTCATCAGAATAAAATCTATTTTCAGAACCTAATGAGATTCGGTTATTTAGCAGTGTTATGACTTCTATTGTTCTTGCAACCAAGTAAACAATATACGCTACGCTTTTCAAACTCTACTAATTAGATCTTGCTTTTCTAATGAGAAAATATATCTGGACGAAAATACTGCAGTTTGCATATTCATACGTAACAGGAACAAAGAAATGAGATTACGTAATAAATGCTCGTGAAAATAACAATAACATGACATTTTTATGAAGAGAGTTCAGGAAAAAGAAAGTTGTCTATGTTAATGCTGAATTAATGAGCTGTTATATTAAGATGCGATACAGCATTAGTTGGTCTGTCAACAAAATATCATAGAAGCAAGTTTGTTTTACCATTTTTGTTACTAACTAGATGAAAATAAAGTTATTTTTTAGTTCCCTAAATGACATTAAACAACTTTAACATTCAACTCTTACAATAATAACTCTGTTCCCCTTTACATTAGGTCTTCTACAAAAAAAATTCTCTGATGGAGATACAGAATAACATAATTAAATTAAACAGAGCTTTCCTAATTAAACTAAAGGTACATACATACATTAGTTACTATTAAGAAGTACATAGATAGTTTTTTAGTTTTTAAGTTTTTTTAAGTACACCGATAAAAAAAATTATGTTATATTGTTTTAAAGTTGATAACATTTTTACGCTAATATACTATTCTAATTTTAAAAGAAAATAAAATACCGGAGGAGACATTTTGTTACATTGCCTGGAAGGTAACATTAAACAGCGATTTTCGTAATATAACCTGAAGCAAAAATAGGAAAAGTCTAAGCTTCTTAAAGGGGACAACAGTTCTTAGACATAGAGGTCACCTTTCAAATGATGTGTATTTAGTTGGATCTCTTAATCATTAGCCTGCAAGTTATTTTTAACTTAGTTTGTTAACAATAACAAAACGCATAGCATACTCCTTTTTAATTAAAATTAAAGTAAGACATTTTTCATTGAAGTAAAATAATTAATTTATACATAAAAAACAAATATTAAAAAAAAATCTGAATTTACATTATGTCCAAACGAGCATTTTTTAACGCTTTCTGTGTTACCTTTATTTATTAAATATCATGTTCTTCGCACTTAAACTATAAAATTCAGTTCAAAAGCAATATCGGAAAATACTTTAAAAGAGCATATCTTTAGAATTACCGATACACAGTCTCGCACGCTGAGAAATGAAAATGTTTTTTTTCTTTCTTACAGTGTTGCCGTTTCTCGCTTTGAAATCGTAGAGTTTCTTAATCAAAAATTCCTTAAAGTATTACAAAATATGAAATCGATAATAAAACAAATTCCAGATTCCATATCTGGGCTTCCAGATGCCCATCTTCGGAGGAGGATTACATTATTCAAAATTTGATGGATCTAGGTACCGTCGTTTTATCACAGTGCGAGAAACATATATACATTTATGCAGATTCTTCATTATTCAATTTCTTTAAATAAAACACAGGGTGATAATATTAAATGGCAACAATTTGAAAAGTGAAACGGACATTTAAAGTTTTCAACGCAAAATGCCAAAACGAAATTTTGGGCTTTTTGGGCTCTTTTGGCTAAAAATACTAGTAATCTGCATGGTAAAACTTTAAACGTTGGTTCACTTTTGAAATTGTTGCCACCAAATATTATCACAATGTGTTATATTTAAAGAAATTAAATAATGAAGAATCTGCATAAATGTATATATGTTTCTCGTATTGTGATAAAACAACGGTATCTAGAGCCTTCAGATTTTGAATAACGTAATCTTCCACCAAATATTGGCATCTGCAAGCCTTAATTTGGAATTTAGAATTTGTTTTATTATCGATTTTATATTTTGTAACACTTCAACAAATTTTCGATTAACAAACTCAACGATTTTAAAGCGAGAAATAGCAACATTATGCGGAAAAAAAACACTTTTATGTCCAATACGCGAGACTGTCTATCGGAAATTCTAAAGATAGGTTGTTTTTAAATATTTTTAGCCCAATGGAATATTAGCCCAAATGCTCTCGAAACGTCTATGTATATGTAAATGAAAAAAAAAAGCACCTTTGGGCGTAACATAAAATCTGGAAACTTTAGGATTTGTTTTTTTAATTTTTAATTCAATAAACTTTAGGCATTTTTAATGTAGTAGATTTTATTTCAAAGTACAAGTTGCAAATCTCTGATGGACCTGTAGAGGTTTGAGAGTACACTACAAGAAACTCTTCTCTAGCCATTCTAGCGCCAAAAGATTTTAAAAAACAAAATAGAATTAAATACATTATAACGTCAGCATTAAATCAAAACCACAAATGTTTTAAATCATTCATCGGAGAAAACGACTTTAGGAGCAAGATTTTGCGGAAACTCTGCGATGGAATTTATATAAAAATTTTGTTCGTGTTTTTAGCAAAATTATTGCATTTTTTTGACATTGGACAAAATAAATGTTTCTAAACTGTATATAAGAAGACAGCTTCCAGTAGCTAATACTCTGAAATACTTTTTTTTACTTCCTTGTACGAAGTAAAAAGGAAGTATTGTAACTTCGAAAAATTTCGACTATTATACTTCGACGAAAATACCCATTCTGACCTATATAGAATGCAATTTAACGATGTTTTTTCCGTGACATCTGTACGTAGGAATAGAGTAAAGCACACTCCCCCCCCCAAATTAGAAAACTGATTTAAAATGGATTCTGAAGAGATTTTTTTCGTGGCATCTGTGCATACGTACGTACGTACGTATGCATGTATGTATGCATCTCGCATAACTCAAAAACGAGTAGCATCAGAACGTTGAAATTTTGCATAGGACTGCGATAACATGTAGATGTGCACCTTATATTTTGGTTGCCAATCGGTCGCACCAAAAGTATATAAATATATGTGTGTATATATATATATGTATCCACTTTGTTACTCAGCTCAGTGAGATCAGTTTCTTTATTTTATATGTTTGTAAATTGTGCATTTTTTGCTTTAAAAATGACTGAATTATGCTGTTCTTATCTTCCGGTTAAGGTGTTTATGCCTTTAGTTAACCTGCATGCTATAGTTGTAGAATTATTAACAATTTAAAGGTTGTTTAAGTGTGGCTAAGCCTAATTTTTTTTGGTCCATAGTAGCCATATTTATTTACATTTGAAACTTAGCACAATAGTGGATCTGTTGTAATATAGAGAAACTAAGCTTCGCAACAACAAAGTAAGGTCTTCTTTTAGTAATGCGAATTAAATTATGCTTAATCCATTCTGGAATTATCATTTAAGTTATTAAATTATCCCATATACTAACTCAGCACAGCGTCCACAACAAATTAAGTCAGTTTCTACGCCGTCCGTGTCTTTTTGCCGAGTGAGACCAAAAGTAAACTTTCAGTTTTATGCACCGAAAAATCTGACTTCTTGCACTTTGGCCAAATTGCTTGTTTTTGCGTAAAAACTGTAATTTTAATTGTAAAAAGTTTTTCAAAATTGTTTTAATTGTATTTGGTGTTTTATGTTTTTCTATATCTTTCAATTTTTAATATAGATATTTTGAGTTTTATGTATTTTTGCTTTGTCGCGGAGTGAGAACTGAATTAATTGAATGATAAATATATCTCTAATGAAATTCGAGGAAATAAGTTTAAATGAAAGGCAGGAAAAAAATGCGTAAAATTTAATATTCCGTACAAGGAAGTCATGTTGTGCACACATCAGAAATTTTCTTTTGTTTCATAATTACTCATATTTATATATAAATCAATTTATGATTATTTATCACCATTAAAAAGGGTTTTAATTCAGTTCAGTACCAAATATCCAGTACTCAATATATTAAATATTGGAATATTTTAACATTGTTTAAAATGCAATTCATTAAAAGTCATTTGTTTGGAAATATCATTAACTATAGTTAATGTATAATAAATAAGTCGTAATTACAGCAACATATGTTTTAATAACAAGTTTTTCAGTAGTCCATAATAATTTGCATAAGACTGCAGCACTAACTGTGAAAGAGAATGTCATTAAGTTGTAAGGTATATCCTAATTTTATAATAGTTATTTTAAGTTTATGCACCTTTCCTATCTCTTCTAGCTTCATCTTACAATTCCTTACCAGATGAGTTTTTAAAATTACGTTAAATGCAAATGAGAAGTAGAACGTATTTAAGCCAAACCTCCACTGTCTACGAGAGCGAAAATTAAGATTCCTGAATCGAGCGCATTTGCCTTTTGGCTACGTCTCTCTAGCTGTTACTGCGTTCGGCCGTATTACGTGCCTTTTGATAGCTTTGCTGTCTATTTTAATATTATGGGCCAACTAGCTTAGAATTTGTGTTAGCTTCGGCTAAATCTCTTTAGTTAGTCACTATTTAGTTCTTATTTTTTACATTTTTAAGACCAAGTGGTGGTTTTGTTGTAAGCCCTGAGAAAGGAGCCATCTGTGAATCTTTATTTTGAGCAATAAAGGGTAATTAACCATTCTTTTAAGGTTGCGTTTCTGTTCTTGGACTTAAGCGATTATTTGCTCAGTAGTTCACTAAGTTCCTCAACAATTAGTTAATAGAATACAAGTGAGGAACCAAAGTAATAAAAGTTTTTTTTTTTTTTCTAGTTTTGATTAATTTAAAAATAAAAAAAAAGGGCTCACTTTTGTGGTCATAGAATCGTTGCTTAATTTTCAAGAAGAAACAGTTTGAATCATGAAAGTTAGAATAGATGGAGTAAGCCTTCTCCGTATGTCCCGTGTAATGAAAATGAAGGCATGAAACGTCACGGTATGACGTCACCACTTATGGCCGCTGCCATAAACGTACTTCTGGCTGGTTTTGTTTACATTCTAATCGGCGTTGTCTACATGTTAACTATTCATCATTGAACGTTTATAAGCCTACCGTTGTAATTTTAATACATAATAAAAGTGTTTTTTCTTTCTAGTTTTGATTAATTTAAAAATAAAAAAAAAGGCTCATTTTTGTGATCATAGAATCTTTGCTTAATTTTCAAGGAGAAACAGTTTGAACCATGAAAGTTTTCTAACTTTCATGGTTCAAAAATTATGCCTAAAAACATACATATCACTGAAGAGAAGTTATTTTTAATTACAGCCTTATGTCCCGTGTAATGAAAATGAAGGCGTGAAACGTCACCACTTATGGCCGCTGCCTTAAGCGTATTTCTGGCTGGTTTTGTTTAGATTCTAATCGGCGTTGTCTACATGTTAACTATTCATCATTGGACATTTATAAGCCTCCCGTTGTAATTTTAATATTTAACATAAAAGATTTTCTACTGAGCATACAGAAAAGTCAAAGGATTGAAAGTAACTTTTTCAAATTTAATAAAATCTAGGTACGTGAAAATGTATAAAATAGTAACAATAACACGAATGTATGCATGGTAAATCCAGGAAAATCACTGGAAGTTTCAATGGTATTTTATGCAAAAATTATGCCTAAAAACACTTTTTTGAGCCTGCGGACTCATATTTAGTTTCAACGTAATTTTATTTAACAATGTTGTTACGGATTCTGTATTCATTTAGCTATTTATTTAGAATTGTAATTAAAATTGTTTTATTTTCCCGTGCAACGCAGGGCGTGACGAATTGTAAGAGAAAGCTGAGCCGGAAAAGTAAATATACAAGAGCGCGTGCATTTAATATTTAATAAATAGATATCTCGTAATTGTTTTTGATATCCAGAAAAATCGGGAAAATACCAGAAGGATCTCGTGAATGATTAAAAAGCTTATAAAAGCTGTAGGAAAACATCTCAGCACAGTTGTTGTTGTTTTAAGCGAATTGTTGTTTACTTAATGATGTTATTGATTGTAGCGAATTCGCTGTGAGATAGAATAAGTTTCTCTGTATTTTTAATTTGAGTTCTGTTTAACGTTTTAGCAGTTCTAAATATAACTGGTGAGCTATTGTGATATTGTACGAATATCTCTGAGGAAGTACTAGAGCATTTTGTTTTATTTCTTGTGAAAAGAATAAATTTTATAAACTTTTTAACGACTTGTGCATTCAATCCATTACGAACCAGTACGCGTGCAACAAAATGTTTTGTAGTCTTACTCGTACGCTTTATGGTGGGCATGATAAGTCGTGACGTCACGTTGATGACATTTCCTCGCCTTCAATTTTGTGACATCATGTTTTCTGTATTTATTCTAAACTCCATGGTTCGGACATATTTTGTAAGTGAATTTTTTAGTTCCTAATGCAATCTCTGCATTAGTATATCATTTACATATCACTGAAGAGAAGCTATTTTTAATTACAGCCAAATATTGTTGTGTCAAAAACATGAATTTTACCATCCAATCCGATAGTATATTTAATTTAATAATTTTAACCGTTATAATTCACTTACAATTAGAATATCACGTTCTTTAGCAGCTCGGCAGGCTTTTGCCATTTTCATTACGTGGTTGAATGCTATAAACAAATAAAAGAAACTGTTTTGACTCGAAATGCAACTTCGTTTAATCTCCAATTTACTTCACTTTACGAACATATACAGATAAATCTGACTATTTACGTGTAGAGTTTAGTATAACGATCAAATGATTCGTACATCTTAATAATGAAAAACATTCAGTATTTCAGTAACGTAACTTAACTGCCGCTTACTTAGAACGGAAACTTCCCTCGATCACAACATTCCAAAACGAAGCTGGTTGTCAGATTCGTACATCAAACAAAATTACAAAACGAACGTTTAAATAATAATAAACAGGAAATGTAAATTCAATCGAAGTGGCAACAGAAACTGTTGCCTTCCAAGAGGAATAAAATATTTTTATTTTTCTCCGACATAATTGTAAAAGTGCGTTGTTCATCGACGCAGCAAGGTAAATAATTTACAAACTAATAAAAGTAATTAATTTCTGCATTGGAATGGAAATCAAAGAAATACTCAGTATTTTAAAAGTAACTAACTGAATTTCGGTGAACAAATCTTTAGAGATTATTGCCCTTGTTAGGCTTCCTGAAAATATCGAAACAATCCACATTGCCGCACTCATATTTCTTGCAACTGCAGCTGGGGCCCCATTTTAGGTATGGAAGCAAGAGGTGACTTTTACCTGTGCCCCTTAAATGTGTCGTGAAATGCGTCATGACAAAAGCGCGAACCACTTAAGAGATTACGTCAATGTTCATGACATCATGTCAGAACTCAGGACATATTTTTAAAAAGTTCCGGATTAAAGATTTCTGCTTTTAGTAAAGAAAAGCAGGTAAAAGAATAGTAATAAAAAAGATCCTCCCTTCCACCAACATTTTTTCATAAGGCATTTCCTTTTCTAAAGTAGTATACCGATAAAAGATGAAAATAAAACGTGGGACACGACAGGTGAATGTTAATTGTAATAGAATTTCGCTTTCTTCCATTCCCGCCACCACTTGCAAGGTTTCCAAAGGCACGATGGGAAGGTCACGTGTCTATCACATCTCATTTGTGGGGGAAATTGTAAAGAATCTTTATGAAAACGGCATTCGTTAATCGTGAGGTGAAGTATCGAGGGATCTTACCATCGTCCTGAACCAGAGCACATATTGCCCTGCATGTCTGGAATCATTAGGCTGGCTGAATCACGTGGCTTTTCTTTTTTGAGGTGAAATCTCTAGTGCCTCCGGTTATGCATTGCCCTTCTGTCTGGAAATAAGATAATTGTAATTTCGCAATATATTCTCTGTCTTGTTTTCCGCATTGTTTGGGTAAATAGTGGGGGTGTCAGTGTCGACATTCATTTCTGCAGCATGATATGCATGTATCATTTCTAACAATTTGAGGAAGTTGAATGCAATTTGTCTGTGTCTTGTCTATTATTAGGGAAGTAAATTGTTCTTCAGAATTGTCGGCGAGGTATAAAGAAAACCTATCAATCTTTATTCTGTATACCATTTTGCTTTATTTCCCCCGTCTATTTACAGGTTAAGAACCTTCTTCTAAACAAATGTGTAACATATTTGCGGATATGAATGCCATATGTCCCATGACATATGTCCTGCGGAACAATAAAATTTGGTCAGATTGGGTCACACGCACACATTTGAAACGGATTCGGATGTTTTAAAATGGAGAAGAAAATACTTTACATTATTGTAATGCTAAAATTTAAGCAAAGAAATGTAAAGTTAGAAAAATTAAAAATTTGCAGTCTTAAAGCTTCAGACTGTAAGCTAACATTTCAAAGAACAATTTTTCATTAAAAATTAAAATAAAAATGATAGTAAAAAATTTAAAAGTATAAAAACAATATAAAGTTAAAAAATATAAAAAGTCATAAAATGTTTAAAATGGTATTCAAGATAACAATGTCAGAAGCTTAAAATTAAAAATACGAATAGAATAATGGGGATTATTTCATCATAAATTAACGTCACGTAAAGCCTTTTGAACTTATCGGTTAAAGAAAAGACTTAATTGTTCAGGATTTAGTTCTGCACTTTTTTTTACACTACATCGCTTGCACAGGAAGTTGCAAGAGTTAGTTCCTACAAGTAAAAAACGAAAATATCTATTTATGCCGGAACGCGAAATTCATATAGTGAAAACACAGCTGCGTGGTGCTAGAAGATCAGTAAATATTTTCTTTCACAAAAAATATTTATTCCAATAGAAGAGTTAGGAGTTAGAATTCATGTGATTATATTCAGGGGTAGATGGAGTCTCGTGATATGAAGACTTGATAGATACTTATAGCTTTGATTCAATAATTTAATAGATGAATTGGATTTTAAGTTGATTAACCGATAATTAATTTTTAATTTGTACACTTGGAATACGTTTTTAAGAATGATAACAGCTCAATTTTTAAAAAATTAAGATTTCATTTAAATAACTACAGATGAATAAAATCATCTGATAACTATTCAATACACGTTTGCATAGGCTACGAAGCGCCTTTTTTAGCAGTGTGATTATAAAATTTCGATTAAAATTTATTTACATAAATTTATTCTACGATAAGAATTTTTTATAACATATGCTCTTCTAAATAAGTAAACTGTTTAATTTTTTAAAAAAAAATATTGAATAATTAGAGTTATTTCCTGAATATAAATTGCTGAAGCAAATTTTGAAATTAACATATTAAAATGAGTCTGAATATGTAATTTAATTTCTGTTCCCTAAATTCAAAATTTCTTACGGGGTTTCTTACTCTTTCAGCTACTTTGTTATTTCTCACATCTGTTTAAAATTTAAAAAAATCTTACAAATTTAAAATTATAAAAGCAAAATTATTATTTCTCTTTTTCTCCTAATTAAAGTAATAACTATTGTTCTCACCTTATAAAATTAAATCTTTACTATGGAATAGGATTAATATTTAACTAAAAGACTTCTAAAACCTTCGGCAATTTTTTTTTTTTCAATTTTCTGAATGTGCAATTCTTTTTTAGTCTATAAAAGTGCGAAAAGGAAATATCAAAATATAAAAACAAATTATATTACTATTTGAACAAATTAAAAAAAAAATAAAAAATAAAATAAAATCTTGAAGGTTTCAGATTTTAAAGGGTCGCCAAAAAGAGTTTGTTAAGGTTTTTTTCGATCTCGCTGAGTTCGCAGACTACCAGTCAGCTCTTTCACTCTCTTTTGGTAACCTTTTTTATTTCCTTGTACAAAGGAAGTATTGTAATAGCGAAAAACTTCGGGTATCATATTTCAACGAAAATATCCATTTTGACCACTATCGAACGCAATTTAATGATGTTTTTGCATGACATCTGTACGTAAGAACAGAATAAAGGACTGTTTTTCCCCAAACGAATTATAAAACTGATTTAAAATGGATTCAGAAGAGATTTTTTCGTGGCATCTGTACGTACGTATGCATGTTTCTCGAACAACTCAAAAACGAGTAGCCTCAGAACGTTGAAAATTTGTATATGAGACTGTATAACATGTAGATGTGAATCTTCAACTTTGATTGCAATCGCCGCACCAAAAGTACATAAATATATGTATATAACCACTCTGTTACTCGGCTCAGTGAGCTCAGTTTCTCAATTCTTATATGTTTTCCTTATTCTAATATTATTTGTAAATTGTGGATTTTTTGCTTTAAAAGTTATTGAATTATGTTGTTCTTATCTTTCGGTTAAGGTTTCTATGACTTTAGTTAACCTACATGTTCTAGCTGCAGAATTATCAACAATTTAAAAGTTGTTTAAGAACGGCTAAGCCTAATTTTTTTTACCATAGCAGCCATATTTGTTTACTTTTGAAACTTAGCAGAACAGTGGATTTATTGCTAATCTAGAGAAACTAAGCTTAGCAACAACAGAATAACTTCTTCTTTAATTATTGTGAATTAAATTATGCTTAATCCATTCTAGAATTATCATTTAATTTATTAAATTATCCCATATAATGACTTTTACATAGCGTCTACAACAAATTACGTCAGTTTGTATACCTTCAGTGTCTTTTTGCTGACTGAAACCAAAAACAAACCTTCAGTTTTATGAAGCGAAAAATCTGCTTTCTTGCCCGCTGGCCGAACTGCTTGTGTTTGCGCAGAAACTGTAATTTTAATTGTAAAATATATATATGTATTATTTTAACTGTATTTGGTGTTTTGTGTTATTCTATATTTTTCAATTTTAATGTAGATATTTTGAGATTTTATGTATTTTTGCCTTGTCGCGAAATGAGAACTGAATTAATTGAACGAGAAATATATCTCTAATGAAATTCTAGGAAATAAGTTTAAATGAAAGCCAGGGAAAAATGCGTATAATTTAATGTTCCGTACAAGGAAGTCATGTGGTGTACACATCAAATATGAAAAAAAAAAATTCTTTTTAGGCCAGCGCCACTCGCGGATTTTGAGTCTTAAGATTTAGTGATATAAAATTTTTCTGTGGCATTTCAAATTTTGTTTATGCAGCATAAAATATGGTCTAACACTTTCTATTTACCTGCAAAACATCTTATAAAAATTTATTCGAAATTAATGCCTCAAAAATCTTAGAATATCATTGTTTATTATGCTAGGATATATATCTAAAGCTCTGCAACGCAAACATATGTATATCTTTAATTTAGAAGTAAAACAACAAAAAACAGCGTTATATTTTCACAGAACTAGTTTCGACGGTTTTACCGAACCATCAACCTCAGCTGCCAAAGTGCAAATGGGCTTTTGCACCAAATGGACCATCTGCACTTTAGTAGCTGAGGATGATGGTTCAGTAAAACCATGGAAACTAGTCCTGTGAAATTTTGCAAATATAACGCAGATTTTTGTTGTTTGACTTCTAAATTAATATATGCTCAGCGTGTTACTTTACTTTAATTATTTGTATATCTATCAACATATGCATATCAGATAGAGGTCTCGGACATCTAAGACAGAGCTTGAGTTGGCTGTCGAGGGTACACAATATGGGCACCACAGATGTAGGTGAACTTAATGCCATATATTAAGTAACTCGGCATAAAATCGTTTTTAAATGTATTTTTTCCAATTAATAAGTTATACATACAACTAATATAATTTTTATTTGAATTTTATAAATTCTAAGTTCTTATTTCCATTTCTTTCACTGCCGACTGAAAGCTGACTGGTGAACAAAATTATATCAACAATTTTTGAATAACTGGGTACTCACAATAAGAGCCTAAAGTGAATTCTAGAAGGTGCCGGAAATCAACATATTTGTCCAGACTATCCTCGTCTAGCATCATAAAAAAATGAGAGAAAAAATGTTATCAGAATAATATTTAGGATGTAAGGCAAATTACATTTCTTCAGAATGTGAAATTTAAACAAAAATCAACAAAAAATCCAAATGCAAAATCTGGTCATCATTAAATAGAGAAATGAGTTGATCATTCTATGTCCTATGCGGACACGATGAATGCAGATTTTCTGAGCAGTTGAATAATCTGTTTTCGAGGAATTTCAGCTTTCGAAGAGGATGTTGTTATGCGTGTCCTGCATAATTTTTCGGTCTGTTTCATCTTTGTCCGTCTACATCTCGTATGTGTCCGAAATTCTAAGAATTTTTTTATGTTTCGAGAAATAAAATTCTTTATTCGAAAGTTTTTAAAACGGTATGTACCCATTTTGCATGCGTATACATATACATATCTAAGCAAACGCATTCTCAAAACAAGTAATAAATATTGTAATATTTAAGCGATCAGAATGGAGACTGCATTTGCTTAACACAAAATAATATGAGCAATTTTACCTTAAAAAATTTGGCCCAGGTTCTTCGGATGCCTCTAGTGCATAGTTTTACTTCCCAATTTTCTTCACGTGTTAAATATATAATATATATGTAAAAAAAAGAGAGAAAAAAATTACAGTTATTATACAGTTTTAGATAGCTAAAATACTAGCTTTGAGACAGCTTTTACACTAACAAGTTTAAAATAAAATTTTCAATATTTTTGGCGATATGGGACTAAAAGTGAAATCGTGAAGCAGCTAACCATGATAGGTTTAAAATTAAAAAATAGCAAACAGAAAATGAGCTGAATGCTGTTATTCTTTATGTTATTATGTCTACGATTTCTTAAAATTTTGCTATCGTCTTAATACATTTCTTCTATTGATCCCATGTGGTTTATATTTATTCACATTATGACAAAAGAATATTGGAGTGAAAAGAATACATTTTTAAAATTTATCGTAAGGGGGACTTTATTTTATTAGTACAAAAAGGAAATATGATTATAGTAACGGTGATGAGAATTCATAGAATTCTAGAAACAGTATGAGAGAGAAATTTCGTACGAAATCGAGCAGAGACCGGGGTCGGAGAGCCTCTGCTGATATAACTAACATGACAAAAGTCATGGGATACATCCTAATATCGTGTCGGACCTCCTTTTGCCCGGCGAAGTGCAGCAGGTCGACGTGATATGGACTCCACAAGTTGTTGGAAGTACGAAAATGTTGCCGGTGCAGGATTTTGTTCGCGAGCTGACATCTCGATTTTGCCCCATAAATGTTATAAAGATCCATGCTGGGCGATCTAGGTGACCAAAGTATTCGCTGGAATTGTCCAGAATGTTCTTCAAACCAACCGCGAATAGTTGTGGCTTTGTGACATGGCTCATTATTATCCATAAAAATTCCATCGCTATTTGGGTACATGAAATCCATGAATGGCTGCATGTGGTCTCGAAATAGTTGAACATAACCATTTGCAGTCAATGAGAAGTTCAGTTGAATCAGAGGACCTAGGCCACTCCATAAAAAAAAACAGCCCACACCATTATGGAGTCCCCACCAGCTTGCACGGTGCCGTGTTGACAACTTAGATCCACGGCTTCGAGGAGTCTGTGCTACACTCGAACCCTAACGTCAGCTCTTAGCAACTGAAATCGTGACTCAGCTATAGTTTTCCAGTCTGACCAAGCTATAGTTTTCCAGTCGTCTAGGGCAAAGAATACGTATTAAGAAGGAAAACTTCCCAGCAGCAGAAGTGGCTCCCTTCGAACGAAAAGGGAAACAGCTGCGCATGCGTGAAATATCTGTCGCCAAAAAGCGCCAAAGCTCGAAGCTGATGTCGAAGTTTGAACAGGTTTTATGGTCACGTTTATCAAGAGTTTAAAGCTGTGTGTCTCCATTTTTTCCCCCTCCATATTGACGGAAATAAAATCAGACATCAAACTGCAATATGTATAATGCAAGTTCAACAGCCAGTGAAAGTGAAACTTCCCTTAATATTTCATGATTTCCCAAGTCAAAGAACGATTCATCTTAACCCGAATTCCACAATTTCTTATACACGTGGCGGAGGACGAAAATCTCGGCCACGTCCGGTACATCACAGAAGGGAAATTCTCGCCAACAGGTTCCGTCCTTGGCGAATGTTTCCTTTTCTTTCTAGAGGCGTAGAAGACAAACTAGTTTACATTACGTCTATGGAGTCTTTCCTTCTTTACATAGACGTTCTTTGGTTCAGTCGATATGGTTACGAGAGCCGACGAAAAGCGCTGCAGGCGATGTCCTGTTAGTAAAGGCACTCGACCGTCACCACCGGAATAACACTACCGGAATGTTATTCCGGTGGTGACGACTCGACGCGGTCTTCTACTGCTATAGCCCATTAAAGCTAAATTTCGTCGCACTCTCCCACTAGACACGTCCGTCGTACGTCCCAGTAACAATTTGAAAAGTGAAACAACGCTTTTCGTGAACCAAAGCAAAATACCAAAACGAAATTAATAGTCCTTCTGGGCAAATTGCCCCTTTTTGGTAAAAAAAAAAAAAAAAAGAAAGAAAGAAAGACCCTGGGGGGGAGAGATGGTATTTTGTGACGACATTAGAAAAAGGAATAGTGTAATAAAGGCTAAGAACTGTCTGCTGTCATAACGAAATCATTGCGCTAAGAAACGCCATGACTGATGTTATATATCATTACATCCGTAAGAAAAATATTTGCCTTTCAAATTAACGTGCAGATTTCATTTTTATGGATGTGCACACGTTTACAATATATTTATAAAGTGTATTTATTTATTTGAGTTTATTTTAGTTATTGTTTAGGTTGAGAATATTCTAAATAAAAAATTTTTAAACTTCGCAACTAATAATCAGAAATGAATTTTTATTAACCTACACACAAACTAATTATTTAAAAATTTTCTGAATTTTTTTTAAAGAAATGCAAAGTTCTGCAATTCTCTGAATACAATATTTAACACATGCCCCTTTTTAATTTCTTCGACATAAACTGGTGGCGTCAATACGAAATTTGATATGAATATCAAGCATTTAAAAAAGCTGCAGAAAAATATACATTTTCATTGAGTTCTCCCCTCCCGTTTTCTCTTAATCTAGCATTTGTTTTTCTGATTTTCTTGCGATTATTAAACGTATTTATGTCTTGATGTAGTATATTCAATAACTAATATTATTTAATTTAAAATATTTTACTTGGATGCAGGTTTGTCGCTTTCTAAATTGTAGATGATTATAGTCAAATTTATCGAAATCTGCAAAAAATATTTACATTGCTAGCTCGTATTTTTATTTGAGATTGTATACATTTAATCTTTATTATTAGTTCCTTTAAGAGATATTTATGTATAGATTTAATATTTATTATTAATTTCTTTAAGAGATATTTGTGTAAAGATTTAATATTTATTGTAAATTCCTTTCAGAGATATTAATGTTTCCAGTTTGTGACAAAAGCCTATCAATTGATTATAAAGATCAGAATAACGAGGAACAATTTTTTTGCGAATAGAAGATTGTAAGGTATTTTCTCCCTTCTTATGGCATGCCTTCGTGGTGTAGCGGTTAGCACACTCGGCGCGTATTCGAGATGTCCAGGTTCGATCCCCGCGAGGGCACTGCTCATTTTTCATGCCTCCTGCTTCCAAAAAACCCTAATGATTCTACAGTGGCTCCCGAACTAAAAAACGTGGTGTATGATGATTCTTCACCACCAGGATTTGGCGACTGGATCCTCTAATCACCAGTCGCCTTTTAAATGGAGGAGTATATGAAGTATTTTCTCCATCCTTCCAGCATGCCTTCGTGGTGTAACGGTTAGCACATTTGGCTCATATTTGAGAGGTCGAGGTTCGAGTCCTGGTGACGGCATTGCTCATTTGTCACGTCTTCTGCTTCAAAAATACTTAATGTCTCTACAGGATGACAAGATCTTTCACGTATCTTGAATATTATAAAACACTATCTACTGGTCATCAGTGTTAGGAAGTACATCATTTAAAAGAATATTTTACTCCTGAGAAGAAATTTTATTTTATACAAATAAAATAATAAAATAAAATATGTATTTAATATCTTAACATAACCTTCATTATACCGATTGCTGTATTTCCACCTTTACTTTTACACACTAACATCTGCATCCAAAATAAAATCGAATGGTGGAGAGAAAATGTTTCAGAAAAATACAGATTGCATCCTCTTTGCATCAATCTCTCTCTTTTTTGTTCAGGTAGTAACATGAATATTTTTTAAAAATTATTTTACTGTTCATAAATTTTACTTTCAAAAACAAGACGATTCTGTACTCGGCACCTGATATTTGGCACTAGAAAGGTCTCTTCAGTGAATTAATGAGGGTTTCAAATAATAATAAATGACGCCGTAATCAGAACAATGTTTAGCGCTACTTGCCTCCGTATCGCTGGGCGTGAGCTCGAATCACGGATTATGCTTGAATGTTTGTATAGTCTCTGTGCATAATAAAGACATTTAAAACATCGGCAAGGCAAAAGTTCTGTCGAGAAACTTGGTGGTAGGAGAAGAGGAGTGGAGTCTTTCGGAACTAACGGACCCCGGAATGTTGTCCATCTATAGTGAGACGTGTCTTTCCCGCTTTTTGCGGATGCAAGAACGATCGCTTCCTGTGGTACACCTTAGGCAACGTTCTCAATGATGAGACTGTTAGGCTGCGTTCAGATGACAACGTAAATGTCACAAAGGTACAGTCACGAGGAATAAAATGCGGGAGTTCCGTTCACACCTGCGACACAGGATCTAAGCCGCACCCAATTAGAGAGGCTAAATTTGCGCATGCGTGGATGTATCTACAGCTTTCCCGCTTTGTTTTCCCATTCAGGTTTCGCGCGTTTGATCTGATTAGTCGACGCTTATTGCAAGTCGGCATAAAGTTGAAAACTTCGAACTTTATGCCAAGAGCCTTAAACCAGATTTCGTGACATAGCACGGACTGGTTACCTGGCAACGCAGATCGGCTTAAACCACTTATGCCTTTTATACCGTCTAAACGCAGCTTTAGCCTCCGTTCAGACAGTGGTATAAATGTCAAAACTGGTTTAAGCCGAGCTTCGTTGCTAGGTAACCAAACCTTGCTACGTTACAAAAACTGGTTTGTGGGGTTTGGCATAGAGTTCGAAATTTTTAACCTTATGCCGACTTGATATAAGAAACGACTAACCAGAGTGAATGCGAGAAACCGATAGAGCGGAAAAGCTGCAGACGCTTCTCTAATTGGGAGCTGCTTAGTCCCTGTTTCACAGGTGTGAACGGAACTCTCGCCTTTTATGCATTCTAACTATGCCTGTGTGATATTTACACCACCGTCTGAACGGAGCCTTAAGAAGCCGATGTTCATTGACCATTTCAGAGAATGGACTAGATTCAAAGTTTCCAACCGTTTGAAATAACATCAATATAGTAAGAAATACAATTATTGCTTCTAAATTATTCAATTTTTTAAGCATTATTGATTGGGCGAAAGATGTTTATTAAGACGTTAAGTTTTCTTCAACCGAAACATTCTGATTTAAAATTAGTTTGCTCGAGGCTATAAGGAAGGGAAATTAAAAATTTTATGTTTTATACAAAGACAATATTTGTTAAGGAGAATGGACAACGTGTCCATTGCAGCGTAGTGTATAGTAATGAATATAATTTTCCAAAAATTTTGCAAAAAAATTCTGCAAGGGAATGCAGAAAAATATTGTTGCTTTGTATGGATTCGTCAATTGATTGATGACAACATTTGATGAAGAATCAAAACAGAATTTATTCGTCAGTATTACACACGTCAGTTCCCAAACGCGAAAGATCAGTCATCGAAAAACAATGACACTCTGAAACAATCAGCAACACAATCTTCAGGCTATCAGGCTATAGTGGTGAGGACAGTTTCCCGACAAAGCACTGAAGTCCAGCTCCCGATTCGACCAGTCTCTCTCGACCTAGTTTCTGAACTCAACATATTCTAGATACTCCCCGTACAGCAGGGTATATATAGCTTTTGACATCCCTTCGAAAACATTCTCAGGAAAACGGGTAAGAATTCTTTCTAGAATGTTTTCGCTCTGTCTGAAACATAACGCCAATTTTTTCACCAAATGTCGCCAAATGGGCGATTTTGTCCCAAACTTGGCAACCCCGCCACTCGAGAAATCCACCCCACTGCAGCCGGGCACTTAGTAGCAATATGCTGCCTGGAGTGCTTTCTCTTCAGCGCTAATAACCTCTATCTTCAGTTTGCAAGATTTTCTAATTTAGAAACGTCTTAAAAAACTAGTTTAAAATGTCCATGTTACTTCAAATGCTACACTCTTGAAGTAAATACAAGTAAGGAAAGAAACTGAAAAGAAATAGTTAGCATTCTAGTTCGCCAGAGACTGAAAGTTGTGTTGAAACAGAAGTCCATCTTCTGTGAAATATTGATTTTTCTAATATTTTATGTCGATAATACAAATTAGATTACTAGTTTTTTTCTGTGTAATGTCATAAGATTTATTGACGGATGAGACGTAAAAAAATGCAGTTACCCTGCCGGGATTCGAACTCAGGATTTCCCGATTACTCCTCAAACTTGCTTCCGCTTTCACCATAAAGGCACGTGGAAGGAACGGAAAAAATACATTATATTTGAATGAAGTGAGTAAATACAACTTTATGTATGATGATAGGTAATTTTATATATGATTTTACATATGATAATTTTATATATGATAATTTTATATATGATTTTATATATGATAATTTTACATATGACGAATATTATTATTTTGCACGTGACTAATATATTTGCACGTTATTATACCACTACTTCAACAATTGGAAGGAAAAGATAATATTAAATAAGAGAGCGTTTCTTTGTGAGAAAATTCAATTCATTTTTATATTCGAATAAAACAGCAAACGTCAGGATTAGAGTTTCAAGAACTTTCAGCAAATGTCTGAATTGACAGGTGACGCAAAATATAATGCGCACTACATCATTTACTGTATCTAAGGATGCGTAAAAATTGGTAATTGCATTTAGAGTGTGTTTATCATACTCTGAAATTTATGCACGAAGATGTGCATCGCTTATTCAAATGATTCTTCCTGTCAATGAAACTCTCGTTGTTAGGCCTAACGCAAATGTAGTCTGTTATGATATGCATAATACGTAATATTACGAATGTCTTTTGTTAACTAATCAAATAATACAAATGCTTATAAGAAACATTAGTCATGTGTATTATGTATGAATTAAATGCATGATAAATTCCATCAATTGGATACACAATTAAGAAATAAAATGAAGATGTAGTAACATTTTAAGAATGTATTGCTTTCAAAGTGCTCCGTTACTTATGCGATATATGGTTTTTAATGTGAAATATAAGTTAAAAGTTGGAGTAATAACAGAATTTACAATTTGCTATACCACGTGGATGTTAAATGCCTTGGTAGTGTAACATAAAATTGTTGTGAAAAATAGGATGACGCAGAACGATTTCTTTTTTTTTTTTTTTTTTTTTTTTTTTTAAAATCCATCTGTGATATTTTCTTAAATAAAGCTCTTAATGCGCGTTATTTCTGTTTTTTGTTTATATTTTGCTTCAGTAGTTTTCAACAAATTTCTAGTTTGTTTTAAAAATGTAATGTTATTTATTGTGGTTTGAATTTGAAGGAATTTACTTTCAGTGCCTTTTAAAACCTTTTGTTGCGCTTCAGTTTGCAGTTTAATTCTCAAATTTATCTTTTATCTCATATTTTTTCCCATTTTTTAAAAAACAGTTTTTTTTGTGTGTGTTTATGGGTATGCTTTTGTATGCATTAACTTTCCTAAACTTCTTTAATCTCAAAAAGTTCTTCTATTAATATTAAATTTTTATGCATGGACAACATAACCATGATTGTGTTTTCTCGTTTCTTTCTTTTTCTCTTTTTTTTTTAGCCCAAAGGCCATTAGCCCAGAAGGGCTATTAATTCCGTTTTGGCATTTTGCGTTAGTTCAGGATAAATGACGGTCTTTTCAAAACGTTACCACCAAATATTAAAGCCCTGTATTATATTTAAAGAAATTAAACAATTAAGAATCTGAATAAATGTATGTATATTTCTCGCATTGTGATAAAACAACGGTACGAGCCATCCAATTTTGAATGAAGTACTTTTCTACCCGAATACGGGCATCTGGAAGCCCAAATTTTGAATTTTGAATTTTTTTATTATCTATACCCTATTTTGTAAAACCTTAACGAATTTTTGATTAACCAACTTAACGACTTCAAAGCGAGCTATGGCAACACTATACAAAAAAAAAAAAAACAAAAAAAAATCTGAAAGGTTTCAGATTTTAAATTACGTCCAAAGGGGCGTTTTTTAAACATTTTGTGTGTTACCTTTATTTATTAAATATCATGTTCTTTGCGCTTAAAGCATCAAATTTAGTTAAAGAACAATATCGCACAAATAATTTTAAACTGAGCATACCTTAGAGTTTCCTATACATTGTCTCACGAGCTGGAGATAAAAATGTTTTTTCTGTACAACTTTGCCATTGCTCACTTTGAAATCCTTGAGTTTGCTAATCAAAAATTCCTTAAAGTTTTACAAAATATGAAATCGATAATAAAACAAATTCTAAATTTCAAATTTGGTCTTCCAGATGCCCATATTCGCAGCAGGATTACGGCATTCAAAATTCGATGGCTCTAGGTACCGTGCTTTTATCACAATGCGAGAAACATACATACATTTATGCACATTCTTCATTATTTAATTTCTTTAAATATAATACACGGCTGCAATATTTGGTGGCAACAGTTTGAAAAGTGAACCGACATTTAATGTTTCCGACGCAAAATCGCAAAACGAAAACAATATTCTTCATGGACAAAGCTCCTTTGGAGTAAAAAATTATCTCTAGCGCGCGAGAGTGTATATCGGAAATTCTAAAGATATGCTCATTTTAAAAATATCCTGCTATATTGCTGTTGAACTGAGTTATGGTTTAAGTGCGAAGAACATGATATTTAATAAATAAGGGTAACGCACAAAACGATAATAACCTTTGGGGGTAATATAAAATATGAAAGCTTTCATATTTTTTACTTTTTTTCTTTTATTTTTTTAAACGCTCTTTAATCCTATTTCATATTAGATAAACAAATATTTCCGAATATAAATGAAGTTTATGTTTTTAGGATGAACTTCATTATTATTAACCGTTTGGATAATTTACATATGAATAAGCAATTACAAGCTCCTGCCTAAAAAAGAGCGTCTTCATGAATGACTTCCTAAATGAAATTGGTTAAAAATTTTACGCTATACATGGAATCACTTATCGATTAGATTGATTATGGAAAATCATGCAAAGTTGTGATAAAACAGAACTTGATTTCATATGAAATATACGTTTATCTTCTTTATAAAATTCATTTAGACATGGGGAATACCACGAAAACGCCCATGCAGCCAGCCCGCTTGCTTCGAATCGACCTGAAGTTGAAACTACTACTGTTCAGAACTTTTAGCGTTAGGCCGCTGCTGGACCTCTGCTGGACCTATAAGATTTTCTTAACAAGATTTTTTTAAAGTAAGTAAATAAATAAATAAATAAGTAGGATTTCGTAGCAAGATTTTCTTAAGTAAATAAGATTTTCTTAGGTAAATGAGTAAGTAAGATTTTAAGTAAATAAGTAATTAAGACTTTTTTAAGTAAATGGGTAAGTTAGTGAGATTTTTTAGTCCAAAGAGATGTAGTCCCGAAGGACTATTACTTTCGTTTGGGCGTTTTGCGTCGTTTCACAAAAATGTCCGATTCACTTTTCAATTTAGTGCTTATGTTTCTTTGTTGGTAATTGAAGTTGCATTGGGTTGGCTATTAGAATTTTTGGAATTGTACTGTGTTGGTTATTGGGTCTGTACTGGATGGATTAATGGAATTGTATTGGGTTGACTATTGGAATTATATTGGGTTGGTTTTTGTGTTCGTATTGGGTTTAGTTTAATGTTTGTTTCGTTCGGCAAGTTATTATATTATTAAGCAAGATCCCTTTGAACGTAATCTAAAATCTGAATCCTTTCAGATTTTTTTTTTCTTAAGTATTTTTTTTAAGTATAATTTTTCTTTATTAGTCCCCAGGGGCTTAAGTATTATTGCTTTCGTTTGGAGATTTTGCGTCGGAAACATTAAAAGTCTGAATCACTTTTCAAACTGTTGCCACCAAATCTTGCAGAGCTGTATTATATTTAAAGAAATTAAATAATGAAGAACCTGCATAAATGTATGTATGATTCTCAAAATGAATACAACATAACAACAAATGCATAAAACAACGGTACCTAGAGTCATTCAATTTTGAATAAGATACGTTTCCATCCGAATATGCGCATCTGGAAGCCCGAATTTGGAATTTGTTTTATTATCTATTTCATATTTTGCAAAACTTTAACAAATTTTTTATTAACAAACTCAACGATTTCAAAGCGAGCTATGGCAACACTGTAAGAAAAAACATTTTTATCTGCAGCTATGATTACCATGATAACTCTAAAAGTTCATCATAGAATCATTTGAAATTTTGCACATATGTTTTATACATTATTATACATAATGTAGACAAGAAGTTAAAAACGTAACCCCATAAAATTTAAATTACAGCATTTTCTTTCAATAGCATGTGTATTTTAAAAATATTTTTAGTGTTGACTGACACATTTGGCTATATATTGCTAGTGAATAAATATTTTCAAATTATTGTTGTTAAATGTATGCTTCTAGGTAGTATATATAAAATAAAGCTAAACACAGATTTTTATCATCAATATTTTCTTGACAGTGACGGTTGATGTTTCTATTAACTTTGACCTAAAATGTTCAGTTTTTTTGCATAAATTTCTCAAAATAACGATTTTTTATCACTTTTGCGGTAATTATATTTAAGTTTGTGTAGAATTCATTAAAAAATCACATAAATTCAAAAATATAACGAACATTTTAAAAAACGCCCTTCGAAAGATGTCGGTTACATTTCCTGGTATGGTTCCGCTACGTAGATGATACTTTTACCCTGTATGATGTTAATAAAGCTGATTTAAATAAAATTCTTTCAATAATGAATTCCATTGATCCTGCTATTCAGTTAGTTCACTTCTGAACTTGAGACATCCAATTCACTTCCGTTCCTCAACATTTTGGTCACAAGTAAAACATCCAACTACCGTTTACCGTAAACCAGGGCTTAATTTCTAAAATTAGAAGTGCCGGAGCCCTATGGAAGATCGTTAGGAAAGAGGAAGAAGAATAAATAAATAAATAAAATGCCTAATCAAATCATTAATAAATTTTAAACTAAATAATTAGTTATTAAAATAATTAAATAATTAAAATTATAATTTAATAAAATGTTAAGATATAAGTTAAAATTTAACAAGCGATTAATTTTTATTACTAAAAAGTAAAATTTTTTAGATCAAATTTCTACCGAAAGTTTGTTCAGTTACACAAAAGAAGTGCTGGAACCTTCTTTTTTATAGCTTCGGTGCACTCCGGCTAAAATTATGATTTATCCCAAAAAACTATAAGAAATACCGGAACCGGGTTCTAATGCAATTTAAGCTCTGCCGTAAACCCTCATCCGTTTGCTTTCCACCACATTTCAAATCATCTCATCCGGATAAACAGAAGTTAGCTTCATTTTATTCCTTTGTTTTCCGTGCACTTCAAGTTTGCTCCTCCAGACTGGCTCTTGATCAAGAACTAAATTATTTAAAAGCAGTTGATATTGACAGGGGCTTTTCACCTAACATTATTAACAAAGCAATTGAAAATTTCTCACCTCAACACACCAAAAGGCACACTCTTGTTTTAGGAGATTATAGGACTTCTCTTATCATTCCTTTCTTTCCATTAACTAGTTATAAAATTGCAAGTATTTCTCAGAAATTTAACTTTCGTATCCTCCTATCAATAAAATTTCCAGTTCCATACTTAAGGACCCCATTCCGGATATGAATCCCTGGGGGTATTTACAGGATTCCTTGCCAATGTGGTTTAGTTTACATTAGTCAAACTAAGAGAACCTTAAAATTTCGCGTTAAAGAACATGAGAGATATGTTAGGAAAAAAGAAACACAGAAGTCCTCTGTTGCCCAGCACAGTTGGTCCGAAAATCACACTTTCCATTTTTCTGCAGCCAAAATTATTCCAAAAATATCTTCCAATGATGAATAAGATTTTCTAGGGGCGTTTCACATTCAAAAAAATCTTTCTGTTCTGGTGAAGGACCCTAATTCCAATCCATCTATACCTTTAGCTTTTAAGAAAATTATGTTTTAATTTTCTTGTTTCATCAATAGATGGCACCAATAACTCAACTTCTGTCCAGCCATTCTTATGTTATCTTATTAATATATTTTATCTTGCTCATTTGCATTGTGGCAGCTGAAGAAGTTGGTTCGGTAGTCAAACCATCGAAATTAGTCCTGTAAAATTTCAGAATATAACGCTGTTTTTTGTTGTTTGACGTCTAAAATAAACGCTAGTATACATTCATAATTTCAATATTTATTTCAGTTCCTCAATAACTGTATGCAGCTCGAACAATTTCAACATAATACATTAACTGTCGTGAAGATAAATGATTTCTAAATATATTCTACACATATAAATTATATCTGTAAGCAAAGTTGTAGAAATGGATGTAAAGATGTAGGAATTATTAACTGCATTGTTGAGATCCATAAAGAAAAGCAAATTTGAGGCAGATGAAATATTCATATTAATATTTATTTCAGTTGACATTTGTAACCGGAATTAAATTGGCACTCTAATCGTGGATTCAACATATTTACGTTTTGATACTCTTGCAGTAAGAAGAAAGCAGCAAACAGCAGTCTACTTTGGCTGAGGAGTAGAAGCAATAAAGTGAGTGGTTGCTCAATATGGAAGCATATTAAGAGAAAGGTTTCAGTTAATGAAGTTTTGAGTTCCGAATTAACTACATCATACTCATCATTATGATGGATTAATTTAGAAACCACGAGGTCCAGGAAAAGTTGTTACTATTTTTAGAACAGAGAGGGGAAATCCGCAAATTAAAATGAGAAATTAACTGGTTATTGTTAATTTAAATTAGAATTTTGGCTTACGTAATCTTATCTCATATATATATATAATATATACACATAAAATGCGATTGCGTGGCTTCCAGGTGAAATTTTATTTTTGCGTTCTTATAATATTTATTTTTTCTATTTTTACTTCCTTGTACGAAGTAAAAAGGAAGTACTGTAATCGCGAAAAATTTCGGCTACCATATTTCAACGAAAATATCCATTTTGACCGCTATCGAATGCAGTTTAAAGATGTTTTTGCGTGGCATCTGTACGAAAGAATAAAGGAGTCCTTTTTCGCACAAAAATTTTAAATTCATTTAAAATGGATTTTGAAGAGATTTTTTCGTGGCATCTCTGCGTACGTACATACGTAAGTATGTATGTATGTATCTTGTATAACTCAAAAACCAGTAGCCTCAGAACGTTGAAATTTTGTGTGTAGGACTGCTATAACAAATACACCTCCTATTTTAGTTGCAATAGGCCTCAGCAAAAGTATATAAATTTATGTATATATATATCCACTTTGTTACTCGGCTCAGTCAGCTCAGTTCCTTTATTCTTATAAGTTTGTCAATTGTGCATTTTTTGCTTTAAAAATGATTGAATTACGTTTTTCTTATCTTTAAGTTAAGATTTTTATGCCTTTAGTTAACCTGCTTGCAATAATTGTGGAATTATCGACAATTTAAAAGTTTTAAGAGCGGCTAAGGCTAGTTTTTGATTATGATAGCGGCCATATTTGTTTACATTTGAAGCTTAGCAGAATAGTGGATTTGTTGCCAATCTAGGAAACTAAGCTTCGCAACAACAAAGTAACGTCTTTAAAATATTATTATTGCGATCTTTAAAATCTTTATTATTGCGAATTAATTTATGCTTGATTCATTCTGGAATTATCATTTAAGTTATTAGCTGATTTTTGCGAACAAATTGTAATTTTAGTGGTAAAAATTGATTTTTTAATTGTTTTAACTACTCGGTGATTTATGTTTTTCTATATCTTTCAATTTTTAATGAAAATATTTTTAATTTTTATGTATTTTTGCCTTACCGCGAAGTGAGAACTGAATTAATTTGTAGCGCATGCGCATTAGGTAAGCGGCGCTGAATCGTCCGTAAAAAACTGTTCCGTTTTATTTGTTTAATTTGTTTTATACATCGTTTTAGATTTATTATAGTATTTGAATAGAACTTGTAGTAATTCTTCAGATGCTACAATTTTTGCGCATTCTGAGTTGTAAAAGGAATGAGATGTAACGCTATTAAGTGAACCTAGCGCCGAAGTGTGGCTACGGTAAAAAAAATACAGTGAACTTTAAAGAGAGTATTTATTCTATTGTGGTTTATGCGCTATCGACGAAGTACGGTTAATTCAAAATTCGCTAACTGATAATTCATTATGTTTAAATGAAATACAAGAAAATTGCATATAATTTAATATTTCGCGTAAGGAAGTCATGTGGTGTCAGATTTTTTTAACAGAACTCTTTCATTTAACTTAAGGGACAATTATGTAAACTCTGAAGTGCCTGAAAAACGAGTACAGATGAGCTTATGGAGAATATGTTATAACTCCATGTATGTATGCCATTTGATGCGTCCGTCATTGTGTACATAAAATGATAGATCTTTATGGAAACTTCTGTGTCTCTTTTACTTCCTTGTACGAAGTAAAAAGGCAGTCTTGCAATCGTGAAAAATTTCGGGTATCATATTTTAACGAAAATATCCATTCTGACAGCTATCAAATGCAATTTAACGGTGTTTTGACATGTGTACGCAAGGACAGAATGAAAGACTCTTTTTTCCCCAAAAATTACAAAACTGATTTAAAATGGATTCAGAAGAGACGTTTTCGTGGCGTCTGTGCGTAGGTACGTACGTGCGTATGTACGTATCTCGCATAACTCATAAACGAGTAACCTCAGAACGTTGAAATTTTGTATATAGGACTGCTATAACATGTAGATGTGCACCTCCCATTTTGGTTGCAATCGGTGGCATATATATACCCACTCTGTTACTCGGCTAAGTGAGCTCAGATTTTTATTCTTATATGTTGGTAAATTGTGCATTTTTTTTTGCTTCAAAAATAATTGAATTATGTTGTTCTTATCTTCCGGCTCAGGTTTTTATAACTTTAGTAAATCTGCATGCAATATTTGTAGAATTATCAACAATTTAAAAGTTGTTTATGTGGGGCTAAGCCTAATAATGTTTACGAAAGCAGCCATATTTGTACATTTGAAACTTAGAATAGAGAATTTATTGCCAATCTAGAGAAACTAAGCTTCGCAACAATAAAGATAACGTCTTCTGTTATTATTGCATATTAAATCATGCTTAATCCATTCTGGAATTTATTCGAGGAAATCAGTGTTTAAGATTTACTTCGTAATTTTTAATATAGATATTTTGAGTTTTTATGTATTTTTGCCTTGTTGTGAAGTAAAAATTGAATCAATTGAATGAGAAATACTGAATCGTCTGTAAAAAACTCTTTTTTTTTTGTTTAATTTCTTTTATACATCACTTTAGATTTATTATCGTATTTGAATCGAACAAGAGGCAACGGTTAGGTAATTTTTCAGATGATATACATAATTTTTGTGCATTCTGATTCACAAAAGGAATGACATATAACGCTGTTAAGTGAACCTAGCACCAGAGTGTCACTATGGTAAACAAATATAATGGAATTTAAGAAGTACATTTATTCTATTGTGGTTTATGCGCTATCAACGAAGTAGATTTAGTTCAATCCAAAGTGTAAATGAAATGCAAGAAAAAATGCGTATAATTTAATATTCTGTACAAGGAAGTCATGTGGTGTGCAGATCAGTTTTTTTTTGTAAGAATTTATAAGAATAATTATGCTTTCATAGAACTTTTGGTCTTTATCAGCAAAAACCTCAACCAAGTGCTATTTGAGGTTATCCTTATTACTGAATCAGCATTCAAGAAGCTTTGTAAACTTCGAAATAAATAATAATCAGATGGTGTAAGGTCGGGGCCACATGGGGAACACGACATCCCTTCCCAGCCAAGCTTCAATAATTTCGAACGTGTTGATGGAAATGTGTGAGGTCTCGCATTGTCGTGGTGAAACATGATTCCTTTGGCCTTTTGGCTTTCTTCCTTCTGTTTCATAAGTTCTGGCAGGTTTTTGGTTTCTTTATAAGTTCATGAGAGTTGATCATCTCATTGCTTGGAAACAGGTTAAAATACACAGAACCTTTCTAATCCCACCAAACTGGCAGCATGATTTTTCTTTTGATGCAATTTAGCTTTGGATATCATTTCTGCTGGTTTATCATGCTTGGACCACGATCTTCTCCGATTAATGCTATTGTAGACGATCCATTTTTCGTCACCATTGATAATTCATTTAAGGAAAGGTCTAATTGCATTACGTTTGAAGTGTGTATCAGAAATATCGATTCGTTGTGTTAAATGAATTCCTTTCAATTCATACGGAACCCAAATACCGAACTTCTTAACGTGTCCAAGACATTTTTTGCGATTTTCAGTTGTTGTGTATGATACATTTAATCATTTTCTCTCGCATAGTCATATGACGATTTAATTCAGTTATGGGTTTAATCTTGTCATCGTCAACTTCAGAAAGTCAGCCAGAACGCTGGCCTCCTTCAAGTGAAAGACATCCAGAAAGATATTTTATACATCAACTCTGACACATGCGTTCTGTTAAGTAATGAATACCATAAACTTCTCATATCTCTTCGTAAGGCTCAGCCGCTTTCTTGTCTTTAGAATATTAGAAAAGCTGATGTGTGCACCACATGACTTCCTTGTACGGAATATTAAATTATACTCACTTTTCCTGCATTCCCTTTAAACTTATTTCCTCGAATTTTATTAGAGATATATTTCCCATTCAATTAATTCATTTCTCACTTCGCGGCAACTCAAAAATACATAAATACTCAAAATATTTTCACTAAAAATTGAAAGATATAGAAAAACATTAAACACCAAATGTACTTTAAAGCAATTAAAAATATTTTTTTTACAGTTAAATTTACGGTTTGTACTTAAAAACAAGCAATTCGGCCAGCAGGCAAGAACGCACATTTTTCGGTGCACAAAACTAAAAGTTTCCTTTTGGTCCCACTCGAAAAAAAAACGCTGTAGGTGCAAAAGGAATTCATTCTCTATTCTGCTAAGTTTCAAATGTAAACAAATATGGCTGCTATGGTAAAAAAGTTTAGGCTTAGCCTTACTTAAACAACTTTTAAATTGTTGATAATTCTAAAATGGCGACAAAATTATTGATATGCCATAGACGGATGGAGAACCTTCTGGAACGAATTCTTACCGGTTTGGCCCAGAATGTTCTCGAACGCAAGCCAAAAGCTATATAAACCCTGCTGGTACGCGGAGAGTCACTTTAGTTAATAGTCAATGAGTGATAATCTAGTGAGTGAGTTAGTTCAGTGTCTTGCAGTCTATCGAATTGGTACCGTGCCTTGTCGAGTTTTATCTTGAGCTCCGAGAACTATCGAAACGAGTCGGGAGCAGTACTCTAGTGCTTATCGTCGAATGCATCGCGAGTTGTAACTTGGAGAGTATCGAGAGTACGTAGAGTTCCGAGAACGACCGAACTGAGTCGGGAGCGGTACTCTGGTGCTTTGCCGTGAAGCGTTTTCAACGTTATAGCCAGATAGCTTGAAGGCTGTGTCCCTGACTGCTTCAGTGTGCTAGCCGTAGTTTTCGACGACTGTAAACGTGTTATTGGAGCTGTCCTTAGTAATACTGGCTAATACATTGTGTTTTGATACTTCAACAAGTGTCGTCGTTAATCACTCGAAATCGACGAAGTGCGTAGGAAAAATGCAACAATATTTATATACTTCTAGGGCAGCCGAATGCAACCAAAATGCGAGGTGCACAACTGCATGTTATAGCATTCCTATATAAAAAATTTCAACGTTCTGAACCTACTTGTGTCTGAGTTCTGCGAGATACATACGTACGTACAGACGCCGCGAAAAAAATCTCTTCTGAATCCATTTTAAATCAGTTTTATAATTCGTTTTGGGAGAAAGAGTCCTTTATTCTGTCCTTACGTACAGATGTGACGCCAAAAAACGTTAAAATGCAGTCGATAGCCGTCAAAATGGATAGTTTTGTTGAAATATGATACCCGGAATTTTTCGTGATTACAATACTTCCTTTACTTCGCACAACGAAGTAAAAAAGTAAACTATGTCGATTATGTTTATTTTTGCATCCCATGTTAAAACTGACGTAAACTAACAGTTGTAAATAAAAATTCACAGAATTTGTTTCTGTAGTAATCTAAAAGTGTCAGCTGCCAAATCTCAAAAGAAGAAATAAAATTATAAGATTGTCGGAAGAATAGCAGAACGAACATAATTTTATCGATTTGTGCAATCTGAAATTAGTTTCTTCCCAATCTAATAATTTTTTCCTTTGATCTTTTTTACTTTCAGTTTTTTTTAATGAGGAGAATAGATATATTTATATATATATGGACATATTTTTTTCCCCTTTGCATTGAAGCTTAGTCGCAGAATTAATTAATCTTAGATTTAAAATTTTTGGACATCCGAGAATGCAAAAAGATGTATTAACTGAAAGATTAACTTCGCACAATTTTTAAGCAGGATGTGGGTTAGTTTTCTGAGTAACACCAAACATAATTTGGGTACAAGATTTATTTTACAAAATAATTTCCTTTTGAATTTCCTCAACATATAAAAGAAAAATTTGCATTTTTATCATTGATTTATTTTAATTCCTCCATTTTATATTTTAAACTTATAATAAAACACTTTAATCTGTAGATAAAAATTTTTGAAGTTTCTAGCATTAAAAATTGTCTAGTTTAAACAAATAATTTTTCACTGACAAACCAGTACTTAAAAACTAATTAATAACTACTTATTTCACTGCTAAACTATTTCATGCACACTTAGCAACGGAATAATAACTTATTTCTGACCACCAAACTTCAATCACACGTTAAAAATCGTGATTACACATGTTTTTCGTCGTTTTAAGTCTTAAAGTGATTCACATCCTGTTCTTTACCTTTCATTCTTGTTCAGCAATTGCGGATTTTGGAATGCTAATAAAAAAAATAAAGAATAACGCAGACGCAAAAAGATAACACATCTGTTGGTTGTATGAAAGATTTTTCAAGAGAAGAATTTCATTCATATTTCAGCATCTGTTCAAAGAATTTAGGACAAATCAATGATGTATGAAGAGAATAGCGATTTCTTTTTCATCCCAAGTTACATCGAATGTCATGTTGTGGAAAGAATTATACTTGCGAGAAAAATATTGCATTTATTTTTATATTTTTCAAACATTTTCAAACTGGTAAATAAGCGAAAGTTTTCTTAACTTCGTTTCAAGAAGCCGAAGTAGTAATTTTGAAAAATGTCTCTAAATTTGAATTTTTTTTTGTTTTTTTGTTTATAAAAAATTTTTTACAATATTTAATTTTACAGTAATTTTTATAATTTTTGTTTTTTTTTTGTTATTTTTGTTTTGTTTTGTTTTGTTTACCGATAAAGAGAAAAAATGTTACGGTAAAAATTTTGGATTACATTTAAATATACGAAAAAAAAATTACCATTAATTTTTATGTCCTTGTACGAAGTAACGGAAGTAATCGCGAAAACGTTCGGGTATCATATTCCAACGAAAATATCCATTTTGACAGCTCTCGAATCCATCTGAACGATATTTTTGCGTGACATCTGTATGTAAGGACTGAATAAAGGACTCTTTTTCCCCAAGCGAATTATAAAACTGATTTAAAATGGATATAGAAGAGATTTTTTTTTTCGTTACTCCACAGAGGCGCAGCAAGGGTTTTCAGCGCCCGGGGAGAACTAAAGATTTTGCGGCTCTTTCCGTGTTTCGAGAGTGGAAAACATTTCATTTTAAAATTTGTAGCATTAATTTGGCGCCCCCTGGATGCTGCGCTCGGGGACAGATTTCCCTCTTCCCCCACCCTATGCCACTGTGACGTCTGTACTTACGTATGCATGTATTTATCTCGCATAACTCAAAAACGAATAGCATCAGAACGTTGAAATTTTGCATATAACTGCTATAACTGTATTGACTGCTATAATATGTAATTGCATACTCCCTTTTGGATTGCAATCGGTTCTAAGAAACGTATATAAATATATACTCACTCTATTACCCGGGTCGGTGGACTCAATTTTTTATTCTTTTATTGCACATTGTCTGTTTAAAAGTAATTCAATTATGTTGTTCTTATGCAGAATTATCAACTGTTAAAAAGTTCTTTAAGGGGCACTAAGCCTAACGAAGCCGAGTGAGACCAAACGTAAACTTTCAATTTCGTGCACCGAAAAATTTGTTTTTTTGTCCGCTAACAGAAATGCTTGTTTTCACGTAGAAACTCTAATTTTAATTGTAAAAATTGTTTTTTTTAACTGTTTTTAATTGTATTTGCTGTTTTCTTTTTTTCTGTAGTTTACAAGTTTTAACGAAGATGTTTTGAGTTTTTATGTATTTTTGCTTTGCCACAAAAAGAGAAATGAATTAACTGAATCAGAAACATATCTCTAATGAAATTCGAGGAAATAAGTTTAAATGAAATACAACAAAAGTACGTATAATTTAATAGGCCGTACAAGGAAGTCGTGTGGTATCCACATCAAATATTTTAAATTCAAAAGCGTATGAAAATTTTATAATATATAAATTATACATATTGTTACGTGCGTACGGGTTCGTTATATATTGAATGCACAAGTCGTAAAAAGTTAACAAAAATTTATTCTTTCCACAAGAAATAAATTAAAATGCTGAAATATTTCTTCACAGATATTCGCACAATATCACAATATCTCAAACGTTTAGCAAAAACTCAGTTCAAAACAGATGAAATAATTCTATCTCACAGCGAAATCGCTACAGCATTAAGTAAACAAACAGCAGTTCGCTTTTTACAGCTGCAACTAACCACAGCAACAGCAACAACAACTGAGATGAGAATGGCGAGGAGAGTGGTTCGAAAACCAGGGTGCATGGGTCAAAGGACCCTACCCCTCATCGAATGCATAAGTATGATTCTAATAAATTGGCAAGTACAAAATAACTTAAAAATAAGTAATAATAGATTTTTTTTAAAATATATAATTATATATATGAAAGGTACTAATTAAAGTAAGTAAAAACAAAAGGAAGGCGGGTCTATTATCAATAACTTGCCCTATGAAAAGTAAAATTTAAAAGTAAATAAAGCCATTCAAAATCCCACGAAAAAACCGAAAATGCCTGTTTAGAAAGAGAAGGCCGCTGAGCTGGTGACACACTAATTATATGCGTAAAGAAAAAAAAATCATGATGTTAGGTAACATGCGAATACAGAGGTGCACTCAATCCGATTAAATGTATAAAAATATAGAACAGGAGAGGAATACAATGCAAATAACACTTGATAAATACAAAATACAATAATGCAACAGAATTGTCGTACAAGTCATTACAACAAAATAATAGGCATTAATCAAGATTAACATTTAAGATAGCCCGAGGGCGTCTAACATTGACAATATCATTGACATCATAGTCATAAATGGTCATGGTGGGATTGTTAAGATCCCCCAGACCTTCAAAAAACTTACGTGCCAGACGGCAACAATAACTTTTAATATATTCAATTTTAAGTTCGTCATGCAAGCGCTGATTTCTAATGTACCATGGGGCACATACTATTTGGCGTAGAACACTGTTCTGCGCTGTTTGTAGTTTTTTGCGAATAGACTTACAAGAGTACGCCCACACAGGGCAAGCATAACAAATAATAGAACGCAACAAGGATTTATAAATAAGTAACTTATTATCTATAGATAGAACGGAGTTTCGAGAAATTAAGGGGTTAAGTATTTTTTGACGTACTCGAAACTTTTTAAGACTACTTGTAATGTGTGGGTTCCATGATAACCTTTTGTTGAGGATCACCCCAAGATAAGGGACTTGCTTGGCCCAGGGGATGGTCTCTCCATATAACTGTAAATTTTTAGGAGTTTTCACTTTTTTGGTGAACAGGATGGCTGCCGTTTTATCAACGTTTATCTTGATTTTCCACTTCACTAGCCAAGTCTCTAGTAATTGTAAGTGGTTTTGTAATCGTTGAATTGCTGAACCAATAAATGCACTTTGTGTGAGGATCGCAGTGTCATCAGCATACATTGCGAGTGTCGTGTCAGGTGTGGTGGGGATGTCGTTCACGTATATGTTGAATAATGTGGGGCCCAAAAGAGACCCCTGGGGGACTCCAGCCTTTATGGGTCTGGCTGTTGAATGTGTGCCTAATACGTGAACGACAAAGTGTCTACCGGTCAGGTAGGATTTAATTATGTTAATGATGTAGCCTGGGAGACCCAGACAGTGTAATTTGTATATAAGGGCATCCAGCCATACACGGTCGAAGGCCTTAGCGACGTCTAGAAAGACTCCTCCTGTGACTCTTTTCCGTTGAAATCCACCAGTGATCATTTCAACAACCCGATAAAGCTGATGAGTTGTAGAATGCTTACTACGGAAGCCGAATTGGTAGGGAATAATTGAGTTGTTCTGCTCCAGATGCTCATTGACTTTTTTAAGAATAACTGCTTCCACCACTTTGCTTAGCGTAGACAGTAGACTTATTGGTCGATATGATGCTGGTTCTGTCGCAGGCTTATTGGGTTTAAGAAGTGGAACCACTTTGGCAAGCTTCCAGGTCTTCGGGAAATGTTGCATCTTCAGAATAATATTGATGATCTTCGTTAGGTAGCATATGGTTTTAGGAGGAAAATGTTTAATCATGCAATTGGTTATTCCATCATATCCAGGGCTCTTGTTTTTCTTCAATCTCTTGATATATCCAGAGACCTCCGACGGCATGACTGTGATGATGTTGTCTGTGTAGGGACTTGTTGTGTAGTTGTTGTGAAAACTAGAAATGAAGTGATCCGTGTTTGTGTCACCAATGTTGTTAGTGCAAAACTGAGATTCCAGATGCGTAGCTAAAAGTTCTGCTTTCTCAGTTTCAGTGTAGTGGATTCTTTGCGGGCCTTTAAGGGGCGGAATGAATGTGTGGCATTTTGTATACCTTTTCACCGCTTTCCACAGAGAATTATCCTCCACAGAAAGGGATTCAAGGTATCTGGTCCAGCTGTGTTGTGCATGTACATTAGTAAGAGACTTGACAGCTTCACATAGGCGATTTAACTTCCTTTTATCATCAGGATGGCGTGTACGTTGAAACTGTCGTCTGGCAGCGTTTCTTTCTCGCACCAGCAGTCTGATTTCCCTTGGACGATATTGCTTGTTGGCCTTGATTTCAGTCCTAGATTGTTCAAATGCTTTTTGTATCTGATTAGTGAATTCACTAACTAAACTGTCAATGTCATCCCTCTCTTGTACCGTTGGAATCGTGTATTGAATGTTGTTTAGAGCTTTGGCAAATTCATGCCAGTTAGTACGAAAGGCTCTTTTGTATGTTGAGGTATAACTGCTGATATCAAGTATGATTTTAACCGGGTTATGATCTGAGGATAGCTCATCCAAAACCGAAATATCCAGCGGAGCGCTGGTATTTCGGAGAAGGAAGAAATCCAAGATCCCCGTTGAACCAACAGTATACCGTGTTGGGGTTTTTGGAGCTGCTATGCTAAAGCCGACTTTGCCGACTAAATTATAAATTAATTTGCCTAAAGAGTTAGTTGTATAGCAGTTCCATGCGCGGTGTCGTGCGTTCAAATCTCCACCCAAAATAACATGTGTTCCAAGTGTTAGTAGCACTTTGAGGTCTGCTTCTACAGCAGCCACAGGTTTCGTTGGTGGAATATAGGTGGAGACGAATGTGTATGTTGTGCCTGTGTTTGTTGTGATGGAAATAGCTGTGGCCTCTATGGCTAAAAGCTGTGGTAATGTTATATGATAATGAGGGATGCAGCGTTTAATTAGAAGTGCAGTTCCACCACCTCTTGCACGTGACGAGTTCACATCTCTGCTGGTGCGATATGTACAGTAGTTAGCAACATAGATTGGAGATGTAGGGCCAAGCTTGTGTTCTTGTAGGAACATTAACTCGGGATTGTACTTATTCATAAAATCCCGCAGCTCATTGAGCTTACGAGACAACCCATTTGCGTTCCAACTAATTATATTTACAAAATTATACACATTATTATTCATACTTGACTAGAATTAGAACTGAAAATTTCTTCAAACATTTCAAAAACAATAAACAATTTATCAATAGCATGCTCGGCTTGTTGTAGCTCGGGCAGCTTGGCAGAAATTTTTGACAAAATATTAGCAATAGATGTGCCTTTAAACACATCAAAAATTTCTTTAACTAGGTCAAACAGTTCTTTAAAAGAGTTTGAATTAACACCACCAGTATTTTTACCTTTAACATTTTTCTTTACAATATTAGAATTTGAATTAGTATTAAAATTAGAGTCCATATCAGATTGTTTTTTCTTTATAATAGTAGCAGAAGTGTCCTCAGTTACTGTTGATTGACCCGCTGCGCCTCCCTTCATGGCACTAGCGTAGCTCACCCCAGGTATAACACCAGATCGCTTGGTTGCAGTGCTGGCATTTGTGGAGTTTTTTCCAGTAGCCTGATTGCCTGTAGAATTGGACCGGAACACCGGAAACTTCGGGCATCCCTTGTAGTTCGCTGTATGACCCGGACTTAGGCAGTTACAGCATACAGGATTATCAGTACGTTTCATTTTACAATCAACAGTTTTATGTGCACCTGCACATTTTACGCATCTAGGCTGGAGCTTACAGTTCTCAGAAGAGTGATGGAAGTGCTGGCAATTATGGCATTGCACAACACCTCCACGCACTTTGTAAGGAACAATTGTTACATAAAAACATAGCAATTTGTTTATATCATACACTTTTTGCACATTTGGGAAATTCTCTAAATGAACTAAAAATAGTGGCATAGGAGCTTTACTCCTAGTGCGATGCATTTGGACTACTCTGCGAGATTTAAATCCAAGGGTTAACAATTCATTTTGAATGTCATCAGTGGGGCAATCAATAGAAAGACCCCGTATTACTACCTTAACAGGCCTATCTAGCTTTCTAGTAATCAAATAATGGTCAATTTGACCTTCCTCCAGATATTTAGAAATGAGTCTATGATCTTGTTCAGTTTTTGGAAAAACTTTCAAAAATTCACCGTTCACCTTGGCAGCAAATTCAAGTTTTGTGTCTATTTTCATTTGTTTGAGAAATTCAGGAAACTTAATACTAGGCTTTACCATTATTGGCTTAACTTTAGGAGGAGTGACTTCAATAACGTCAGGCTCCCCCTGAGTATCCATTTGATCATCATTAATATTTGCATTTTCACTTTCTAAATTTTCAAACTTATTACTAGTTACAATATCAGTATTACACTTAACCAGCTTAGTAGGGCGCGCCACATTGCGTGGTTGCACAAACCCTTCGGAGTCCTGAATTTCAGAAGCTCCTCTCTTATTTTTTTTAGAAGGCCTCTTGGGCTTAATTATACCAGCATTTTGTTTACATACATTAGTAGAACTATTAACATTGGCAGTAACAGTAGAACTACAATTGACATTATCAACATTTTTATCAGAGGCATTAACATGATCAACTAAAGCACTTTTAAGCATACTAGCATTATTATGAAAAATATCCTTAGCAATATCATTTCTAGATTTATTACAATATATCGGATTGAGATTACCAAAGGATTCGCACTTACCTGTAAATAGTGACTTTAATCCTGTGGCAACTCCCATGAATTTATTCCATTCATCCAATAATTTTTCCTGCAGCTGTGTATCCAACTCAGAATGTAACGTTGTTTTTGTAGAATCTTTCAAACGAACAGCAACTTCGATGTTATGGATTTGATTCAATCCGAAGAAATAATCATCCAGCGTCCATATATCCTTAAACAATATTTCTTGCCAGTTCAGATCCAAAACTTTTTCACCGAAATCAATAATTTCTGCTGTTAACTCAATTGCACATTCTTTTAATCCTTTTCCATTCCCCAGCGGGGGAAAATCTTGATTTTCCATCGCCACGTGCTAAAATGGCAAAGAGTCACACAACATCGATCGCAGGTACAAACACATTAATCCACAAAAATAATCGTGTATCCACAGTCTATGTACGAGAGAAGAATTGCATAGAATCTTTCCGCCGCACAAAAACAATCCAACAACTCAACTGAGATGAGGTGTTTCAACTCGGCTTTTATAACTTTTTAACTATCGGTAGAACAATCACGATTTTTCTGGATGGCAACAGTAATTACGAGAGATTTATTTATTAAGCATTAAATGCACGCGCTCTTTTATTTTTATTGTTATTTTTTTTGACGTAGCTTTCTCTTCAAAAATCGTCTGCGTTGCAGGGGGAAATAAAAAGGAATTTTAATTACAATTCTAAAGAAATAGCCAAATAAATGTGAAATTCGTAACAATATAATTGTTAAAAAACATTTTCTTCTCTCCTACTGTTGCCAATTCTTAAAACTAAATCTTTATTGCTAAATGAAATTAAAACTCAACCCGGAAAGAATTTGAATTTCAAAATCGCCTGCATTGTTTTCTGTATGTCTTTTTTGACCATAAAACGATATAAACAAGAAGAATATCAAAATATTGGAAAAGCAAAGCACTGTCTGAATTGAAATTAAGAACATAAACATAGATATAGATACAGACTAGCAATCTCTATATTACTAAAAAACTTTATCATAAACTGACAAATGTTATTTCTAATGTAGAAGAAGATGAAAAATGGAGTTACAGAAAACAAAGTTAGAACTTTCGCAATCGACTTTTTATTAGTTTTAAAACCTGTTTTACATACATGGCACTCGTGGTATGACATATCTCACAAAAGTAAGTTCCATATTGAAAGTGGATGTTTTAAAATAAATAAAATGCAGATAAATTTCAGTTTTATGACCTGCAAGACTGCAGGTCTGACTGAAAGAAGTAATAAATACAAGAAATAAAATAACAAGTAAGGAAAAGAGAAGTGAGTAAATAAAGAGAAGATACAAGTCACGCAGGTAGTAAAATTGAAAGAAGTAATAAATACATGAAATAAAATAGCAAGTAAGGAAAAGAGAAGTAACTTAAAACCGTTAGGCTATAAATAGCAAGAGATGTAATACTTGTAAACATAAGATATTAGGGGGGGGAACATTAGTAAACGCAAAAGACATTATAATATTGTTTTAAATGCTTGATAAGTTGTTATTTGTTTTATCACTATAAAAAACTGAAGTTATACAGCTATATCTCAAAAACATTATTTTGCAATTACATTTTTATAATATTAGACATTACAATTTATAATACAAGACATTACAATTAGACATTACAATTTATAATACAAGACATTACAATTAGACATTACAATTACAATACAATAATAAAGACATTACAATAATTACTATATGTATCATAAGTATAATATCGTTACAATAATTAAATTAAATTTATTGAAGAAATTAGGTGAATTAATTAAATGAAGTAAAGCATTGTGACATCAATATGTAGTATTAGAAATATCTTTTGTAGTATATAACAATATTTGATATATTATATCTATATATATAAGCAAAATACCACTGACTCAATCATACTCCGAAACTATACACCCGATTGATAAGAAATTTTGTAATACTAACTCTTCCACGATTTAGGCGCGCACTAAAAACGGGTTTTACGTAAATCCTGTCCAAAATGGGTTTTTGTTATACCATCACAGGCGAACAGTATCTTTATTATATGCGGCTTAAGTGTCTGTTTGTCGCTGATAGTTTATTGGTTGCTTGCTTAACTGTACTAGCCAATGGGGTGAAGTTGCTACGGCATTCAAATAGTAAAATAAATTACATCACAATAGTTATCATTGTTTTAATTAAATTATCATGGTATTAAAATATTTTTAATTCATACAATTGTTGCTTATTATGCATTTAACTATATTTACATATGAATTACCTAGAAACTTGCAAACGTTGAGAAATTAAAGGAGTTGAAACCGACTAAGTGCGTAGTACATCTCATCAAGTAGGTTTACCCAAACTCTTATACTAAATATCCTTTCGCGTAAAGAGTTTAAAATTTTGCCCAATTTTATTCCGACATTGTATTTTAAACTGAATTTTCAGCTGAACGCAAATTGAGCGTGTCAGGGGAAACATGAACATTTGTTTGCAGTCCAGTCCAGTCCAGTCAAGTATTGCCGGAATATCGTGTAGCAATTGCTCGATGTGTCCGGCTCCTGATAATTTGTCCTAGAGGCATATGACATAGGTAGGTCCGGGTAGGTGAAATACATACACGAAAAAGGAGGGGGGTGACTATGCATCACCAGGTTTAGAAAAACCCAAAAATGACCACAATCAGCGCAGCGACAAGGAGAGAGAAAACGCAAAACCTGAAAAAAACTAACACTGGGATTTGACCCGGACGTGATTTGAACACGCAACCTTCTGATCTGGAGTCAGACGCGCCACCGGGCCGCACTTCCTTACGTTCATAGAACGTTCGAGCTGCAAGCAACTCGAATTCACCATTTTCGTAGCGCACACCTTGAAAAATGCGCTGTGAGCCGCTGTCCAGACGGCCCCCTCTTGAAATAACTCCATGGCCGGGATTCGAACTCGCCATCTCTAGGATGGAAGTCTGGCGCTTTACCGCTCAGCTACCTTTTTTAAAAATAACTCCACGGCCGAGATTCGAACTCCCTATCTCGGGGATGGGAGTCTGGTGCTTAACCGCTCGGCTACGATTTGTTTGCATTAACAATCGTCTGTTTTTGAGATGGTTTACAACTGAACGCAAATTGAGGGTGTCAGGGTGAAGGCGAACATTCGTTTGCATTGGCAATCATCTGTTTTACTTAAAAACGTCTTAACGCAATTTCTTTTAAGAATGCCTCCTAGAAAATACAGCACTGAAGAGGAGAGAAAAGGAGCTAAAGCTTCACGAAAACGGCTTTCTCCACAAAAAGAAACCACTGAGCTAAGAAAGAAATGTACCGTCAATGGTTTCCTTCATTGCAGTCTACTTTAAGCAATTAAGCAAGTAGAAGGCGGAAGCCCCACGGAGCAGTAAGCAAAGGGGCGTCCTCGCTGCTTGCCCTGGGTAATTCAGTTTGAATTAGCAGACACATTTGCACAAATCATTTTAATTACAATTTATAATATCTAGAACAGCGGTCATTTCGTATGACCGCCGGTTTTCTAGTACATTACAACTGACATTATTATTGATTAATGCTGTATTATAACAGTATTATACTTATCTATCTATCTATCTATCTATCTATCTATCTATCTATTTATATATATATATATATATAAGCGAAATACCACTGACCCATCACGAGATCTCCGAAATTATACACCCGATTGACTTGAAATTTTCTTAGTTACTTATTTGAAGATGTAGACGCCCGCTAAGAACTGATTTTACGTAAATTCTGTCCAAAATGGATTTTTGTTATACTATCACAAGCAAAACTTTTAAGTCAAAAATCTTTTTTTTTTGTGTGTGTGTGAGTTTTGATTTTGTGGCACTTTATTTCCCGAGTTTAAATTAAAAAAAATTTACATTCATTATCAATTCGAAATTAGACATTTCATCCATATAAGAAGTCTAGGTTCGCATTCCAATAGGAAGTGTGCCCAGCAAAGCGGGCGGGTGTCAGCTAGTATAATATGCTTGTAATATGCAATAAAATTGCAAATTTTATAGTATTATAAATTAGGTAATTTTAAAAAATACGAAACAGGTCTATTATAGATTACATCAGTAAGGAATATTCGTAATTTCTGACAGAATAAAAGAATAGAGTTAGAATTTTTGCTATCGACTTAAAAATTATCCACTTTGCTTATCGACTTTTGGTCATATATATTTTAAAGTTTCCATTTTGAACTTTTTTATGATTCATATTTGATGTTTCATTTTACCAAGAATTCCAACATTCATTTTTAAGTACTTATAAGTTACTTCATTCAACTAAAGTTCTACTACCTTTCTCAAAGCAGAAAATATACTCAATAATCCATTAGTAAATAAATTATATATACATATA
>KK120932.1:356006-375449 GCA_000611955.2 Stegodyphus mimosarum
ATAAGAATGTTTGCTCATCACGCAAGGAAACGATGAATTATTTAAAATGTTATTTTATCAACTTCTCTTAATAAAATTTCTGGAAGAAAAAAAAAGTTTTCTTATACCCTAAGTATGAAAAATTAAATTAGTTCCTAAGACCTTAAAATTTATAAGTTGCTAAACTTTATCTTTTTTTTTCCTATGCAAACATCCTTATAAACATGGTTAATCCTTTGCATCCCATATAAAACCGAATAGGAGTTGTAAGCTATTTCTCCCGCCTTCTTAGCATGCCTTCTTGGTGTAGTGGTTAGCACACTCGGCGCGTATTCAAGATGTGCGTGGGTCGAGCCATGGCGAGGGCATTGCTCATTCTTCTCATTTTCTACTACAAAATGTTCTAATAACTCTACAGTGACGCACAATTTTAAAAAAAAGTGGCGGATGATGATTCTCCACCATCGGGATTTGGCGAATGTTTCCCCTAATCTTCAGTCGCCCTTCAAAAGGGGGAGTCTATAAGGTATATTTCACTCCTTCTTCGCATGCCTTCATGGTGTAGTGGTCAGCACACTCGATTCGTGTTCGAGAGGTCCGTGGTTCGAGTCCCGGCGAGGGCATTGCTCATTCTTCTCATCTCCTACTACAAAATATTCTAATAACTCTGCAGTGGCGCCCGAACTAGAAAAAGAGGTTGAATGATGATTCTCCATCACCTGGATTTTTGCGATTGGGTCACCTAATCCACAGCCGCCCTTTAAGAGGGAAAGTATATGAGGTATTTCGGCGTGTATTCGAGAGGTCCGTGGTTCGAGTCCCGGCTTGGACATTGTTCATTTTCCATCTGTCCTGCTCTCAAAAAATACCTAATGTCTCTACAGGTTGATGAAATTTTGTAGTAACTTTCAGCTTGCAAACCATTGTGTATATTTCTTTTTTTTTTCTTTTTTCCTTGCTTTTTTTTTCAAATATTTTAAATTTGTTTTACTCAAATGGTGATATACTTTTCTAATGTCTCACATACATTTATTTATACATTTTTATTATATTACACTGTACAAAAGCAAAAACAAAGAAAAAAATTTGAATGTTTTCAGATTTTATATTGTGCCCAAAGGGACGTTTTTTTTTCTTTTTATTTACACATACATACACGTTTCGAGAGCATTTGGGCTAACGCCTCTTTCGGCTAAAACTATTTAAAAACAGCATATCTTTAGAATTTCCGATAGGCAGTCTTGCCCGCTGGAGAGGAAACTGTTTTTCCGTACAGTTTAGCTAATGTTCCCCTTGAAATCTTTGAGTTCGTTCATCAAAAATTCGTTAAAGTTTCACAAAACGTGAAATAGATAATAAAAAAAATTCGAAATTCAAAATCTGGGCTTCCAGGTACCCATAGTCGGGTGGAGAATTAAGTTATTCAAAATTTGATGGCTCTAAGTACTATCGCTTTTTTACAGTGCGAGAAACTTACATACATTCATGCAGATTCTTCATTATTTGATTTCCTTAAATATAATACAGGGTGATAATATTTGGTGGCAATAATTTAAAAAGTGATTCGCCGTTTATAGCGAAACGCTATAAAATGACGTTTCGAGACTAATAGCCTTTGTGGGCTACCGCCCGTTTGGGCTAAAAACAGCATATCTTTAGAATTTCCGGTAGACAGTTCCACGTGCTGGAGATAAAATGTTTTTTTTTCTTTTTTCTGCATGCAGTATTACCATTGCTTGCTTTGGAATCGTTGAGTTTTTTAGTCAAAAATTCATAAAGTATGATGTAGATGATAAAAGAAATTTTAGAAATTCAAAATTCCGGCTTCCAGGAGCCCATGTTTGCTTGGAGAACTAAGAATTTGAAAAGTGAAACAACGGATTTAAGTGTTTCATCGCAAAATGCCATTTTGAGACTAATGTCCGATCCGGGACTAATGTCTCTTTTGGGTTAAAAACTTCTTGACTTTTTTTTTTTTAACTTAAAGACTATTTTAATCCAATATATGTTATCATATGATGAAGGTATCTGAGTCGCATTTCCACTTCGGTTAAAAAAAAAGATTTTTTTTTCGCAGTTTTAGTCAGTACGATTAATAACGATACTTAAAATCCCCTTTGTAAGGAGTAATGGAAATAATTATTCCATGAGAGGTTCTTTATAATACATGCCGTTAAGAAATCTTTTATTAATAAAAAATATATTACAAATAAGTTCATAGAATTATTAATTAGTATGCTACAAGTTGCACAAATTAGACACTTTGAGTCAAATCAGGTATTCAAAAAAACTCTGAATTATACAGGGTGTTTATAAAGTCCCAGACCTATTTTGATGTTTAATAACTCATAAAATAATGAAGATATAAACAAACTTATGACATTTATTGATAGAATAACTTATATATTTTCCTTTTCAGGTTTGAATATCTTTACTTTTGTAAACATCGTCCGCGCGTGTGGTTCATTTCAGATAATTTCATTTTCCAGTCTAAATATCTGTACTTTTCTAAATATTGTCTGCTTATTAATTGCATTTTTCTGCATATGGGGATCTGAAAACCCCCATGAATACCGTGAGGCACAAAGAGATTCCTCAAAGGTTAATGTGTGGTGTGGACTAATGCACGACCGAGTCATTGGGCCTTTCTTTTTTACAGAAAAGACGGTCTCATCAGTCATATACTTAGACATGTTGGAAAACTTCGTATTTTCACAACTAGAAGAGCTTCAGCCACATGTCTTTTTGCAACAAGATGGTGCACCACCTCGTTGGGGTACCATCGTTCGTAGTTCTTTGACCATTTTACAGGAAGATGGATTGGGCGAGGAGGTCCAATTCCTTGGCCACCCAGATCACCTGATACAACGCCGCTGGACTTTTTCCTTTGGGAATTTGTAAAGGACAACGTTTACAGGAGGAGAGTGTCGAACATTGATGACCTAAAAGCCAGAATTACAACCGCAATAGCCTCTGTGATTGCCGGTACCTGGCGTGAAATTGAATATCGACTTGATATTCTCCGTGCGACGAAGGGAGCACGTGTGGAAGTTCATTGAGACAAGGGTCATGAAACTTTTTGAGTCTATCTAACCATTCATGTTATTAATTTTAATCTATCTTTATTATTTTATGAGTTATTAAACCTCAAAATGGGTCCGGGACTTTATAAACACACTGTATTACAATACGTATAACGCTTTTAAATTTTACAGTTATTTACCTCGTTAATGTCTTCCGTCAATGTTTGTGTCAATTTTTAATTTGAACAAAATTATCGTTTTTGATTGCAAACACTCAAAATCTTTAACTACACGCACATGCTTAAAGAAAGCGTGTTTGGGTAATTTTCTTAAAATCAGCAGGGATGATAAATTTTAAATAACTATTATTTTATCTTATAACAGTGATACAAAACATTATTAAGTAATATTTGATCTTATTTTATTACAGTAATACCAATTTCATTGCAATCGCTTGTGATTAATTGTTATTATATTGTATTCCAGCCACTTAAAACAAAATCTGCAGGCTATTACTCTTATTACTAAATGTTTAATTAATTGTTCATTTTCCCTTCCGCTTCAGAATGTAAAGACGAAATCAAAATTAAAAGCAGAACGTTTCCAATTTTGCCTCATAGGTATAAAGATATTCCTTTTACACTCCTTTTAGTAATGGCCAGGAACTTTTCAAATAAAATGAATATTTTCTCATGAAATATCCAATGATAAGGAAAACTCCTTTAGATACAAAATATACCTTTTAGCCAAAAAAAAAAGTTTTCTAGGTACAGATAAAAATGTACCTATCGGCAGAAAAAAAAAGATAACAAGAAACGTAGCCGGAAATATCCAACAAAATATTACAATAAAAAAAAAATAATAATTTTACTTATTCTGAGGAAGGCAATGCATTCAAAATTTCTCAAGTAGTAGTTTTCGAAGCATTTTAAGCACAGAAACATGTACTTTAACGAAATATTTCAAGGTTACGAAGTTTACGAAGATTTAATAGCCATTTAATAACTATTTGTTCCATACTGTATTCCACTGTGGGATTCTGGTAATTACGATACCCCCCCTCTCTTTTTTTCAAAGAAAAAGGAATACAATCAGAAAATTTCAGATAACCCCGCAACAGCTGATAAATTAGTTTATTATTAAAATACGTAAATGTTTTAAAATATAAAAAGAATTAAACTATTTATTTTCTGAAATAAAAATAATATCTAAAATTATCAGCTCATTAAACTAAATATTTATAGACAGCAAATATTTTAAATCAACTGAAAAGAATTTCAATTTTAAAAGTTCTAGCGTTTTTTGCTGCATTTCTTTCTGGAACGTACAACATCGTTTTAAGTTTTTCCACGGTTTTCACAAAAGCATCGAAGGATTAGTTAAGAATACGACTGTTCAAATAAAACTTCAAAAAGAAATACGCAAAAAATAAAGCTTGCAGTTTCTCTGTTTTTAAAACTTGCCGTTATAGCTATTACATTTTATTTTTGATATAGACGATAAGTACAGAGAAAATAGAGTTAGAGGTTTGTAGAGTTTCAAACTTGAGACTCAATCTCAGCGTAAGCAAATTATCGCTACGTCCACTAAACAAACAAGGATGCTCGAAGGGTGTAAAAGAGTAATTTGACAGAAGGCAGTTTTAGTGCTTACAGAACCAGCCAGGATCTACGGCGTAACATAAAAGTAACGAATTCAAATTAAAAGCTAAGTTAAGCCGTGAGTAGCCAAGGTTACACAATGAGTAACGTGAAAGTTGGCTCAAACCTCAAACCGGTGTGATAAGCCTAATGGCGAAATAAACGCAATGCCGCAGCCAGGCTAAGAGATTCAGATAGTAACGTGATCTTCAGCAGGCGGAACGTGCTCTGATTTAACAATCTAAAACCTTTCTTTTATACACTGTATCATAGAAAAAATTACTCCTCTGTACGATTAACTATAGCCTATAGCTATTATGTATGACTTACTTGATGCGCATGTTATTTACTGTACCAATACTTATGCCCGTTTTATTTACTGTATTGTACTGCACTGTACATTTTACTTATAAATGTATTGTATATTTTATTATTCAATGTATAATAAATTACATTTAATTATTACTATTAATTTTATTTATCTTATGTTATGTTAAGACGTTTTGTTTACTTTACTGTACTGTATATGTCGCCAATTCCAAAAAAATTTCATGTGATGGATTTGTTGAAAATTCGGCGCCGACTTTTGGGTCAGCCTGTTCTCCAAAATGATAAGTGTCGCTATTCCACTTGATGAAGGATGCTACAAGTTTGTTGTATTGAAGCATCTGCTACCAGTTTTTAGAAATGCTTCGGCTATTATTGCAGTTTAAAGTACTGTTGAGGGACTTTGTCAAAATTCAGGTCTGAAAACGTTCCAGAGAGTTTCAAGAAAATTATAACAACCGCTTCTTTTTCCTCCACTGCAGACGCGACTTTCAGACTTAACATATTTTTAAACTGAAGAACTGTCTGCAAGAGTATTGGAAATGTTTATCGTAGTTGTGATTTCTATCGAGTATTCCATTCATGTATATATAGGTTACGGTTATTTTGTGTTATCCTTCGGAACGTTCTATTTTCTTTATGTAAAGGTCCTCGGAATATTTCTTAATTATATTAAAGGAAAACGAATAAATATTTTTTTAAAAAAAAGTCTGATGTGGAGACCGCATAACTTCCTTGTACGGCCTATTAAATTATACACGTTTTTTACTGCATTTCATTTAAACTTATTTCCTCCAATTTCATCATAGATTTATTTCTAATTCAATTAATTCGGTTCTCACTTCTCGGCAAGGCTACATAAAAATTGAAAACATCGTTATTAAAAATTGTGAAATACAGAAAAACATAAAACACTAAATACAGTTAAAACAGTTTAAAAAAATGATTTTTAGAATTAAAATTGGAGTTTCTACGCAAAAAAACAAGCTATCGGCCATTGGGCAGAAAAACAGCTTTTTCGATGCATAAATTTTAAAATTTACTTTTGGTCGCACTCGGCAAAAAGACACTGAATTTGGTGCACAAACTGACTTAATTCACTACACTACTAAGAGCTTCATATGTAAACAAATTCCATCTCGTTACGTTTAGCTCCACTTACACTCTCTTATTTTTACCTCAATTTAAATACACGCGAACTGAAATTCTCATTCTGGCAGGGAAACGGAAAAGGAAAATGACAGCAAATGTCTTGAACATAAAATAACTGGTTAGCTACATTTTACATGGCGTTTTTTTAACAGAAATAGATCGAAATAATTTTAAAATGAGCATATCTTTAGAATTTCCGATACACAGTCTTGCGCATTGGAGAAAAAAATATTTTTTCCCCCGTACAGTGTTGCCATTGCTCGCTTTCAAATCGTTGAGTTTGTTAATCAAAAATTTGTTAAAGATTTCCAGAATATGAAATCGATAATAAAACAAGCTCCATATTCCAAATTTGGGCTTCCAGATATCCATATTCGGGAGGAAACGTATGTTATTCAAAATTGGATGGCTCTAGGTACCGTCGTTTTATCACAATGGAGAAACATACATACATTTATGGAGAATCTTCATTATTTAATTTCTTTAAATATAATACAGGGCTGTAATATTTGCTGGCAACGGTTTGAAAAGACCGACATTTATCGTGAACCAACGCAAAATGCCAAAGCGAAATTAATAGTTCTTCTGGGCAAATTTCGCCTTTGGACTAATAATTTTTTTCGTTGCCAAACTAGAAAACAAAAAATTTTAACACTTCACTTTAATGCGTATACGTATAGCATGGTGATTTAAATTTAGTGTAATATTACAACTTTTTCTCAAAATCAATAAAAGAATCAACGTGGCATTAACATAGGTTGTCAGTTATCCTACCCTGAAGCAAAAAAGTTGCCAGCAGTAGCTATTTATGTAAAATTCTGACATTAAGAAAAAATTATCAATATGCAGTGACGTTTATTGGAGAAGCAAGAATCGGCGTAATATTTGTAAATTTTGTAGGGCTAGTTTAGATGGTTTAAATACAGAGCCAACTTCTTCATCTGTCTTAGTGTAAAACATTTACAAAAACTACACCGATTCTTTTTCTTTAACTTCTCCAATAATCGCTATTCGGCGTGTTATTTTAATCTAAATTATACAATGACGTTGCCACTTTTGCCACGACGACTTTCACTTTTGCCTTAATTACCTGTATTGTCAAACATATTTTGATGTTTCATTCATTACGCATTCAATTACGCAAGCCTGCATAAATTTCTGAAGAGATTATTTAATTAGCAGTTGTCAGGACTGCTGTTTCTTATAGTTGCCTTTGCAAACATAACTGGAGTCCTGAGTAGGAACAGGGAGCTTACTCAAAACTAAGTTCTTGGGTGTGTAGAATATACAACAAAGATAATAAGTGTTAAATTTACCCTTTATTTCTCACAGCGTGCAGCCGTTCTTGCACTTCGGGGTACAGAGACCAGCACTTGTGGTCTAAAACGTAGAAAATAAGAAATAAACTAACTTAACTAAATAAGAACTAAACTTAGATGCTTTACAGAGAGTAGTAACGCGAAGATCGGGTTTTAACACTACGTATGTAGTGAGTGTAATGCAAAAACTACAACACGTCTTCAAATATCAGCGGGAACTAAGTTCTGGCCTTAAAAGCAGACTGGAAAGCGCGTGCGTGGTAAAGCAGCGAGAAGTCGCTCCCTCTGTTGGGTAAAACCCATGTCTTAAATACTTATACAGTTTGCAACCTCATTTGCATAAGCAATTCTACTCGCTTTTATTCTGGCCGGAAATGAAAAAATAAGAGAGGACAGCAAAGTTTTAAAATAAAATAAACGTTAGTAAAACTTAAAATTTTTTACAACGTCACTTTCTTCACCTTCAGAATATGACCTTATATAAAAATAATATGTTTAATGTTTTGCAATGCTATTTTTATTTCAGATTTTGTAAAACTTACAAATTTTTGTTTAACAAATTCTATGATTTGAAAGCGAAGAGTGGCAACACTTTTGGAAATAAAGCATTTTTATCTCTAGCTGGCAAGACTATTAAGACTATTGCCACTCGGAAAAATGAGTGAGAAAATTAGCGCTTTCAGAGTTTTTAATTAATATCTCGGCTGGTTTAAATAACCTTTTTTTTTAAAATTAACAGAAAATACACGCGTTCGGTGCTCACAATCTGCCACCACTTGTGGCTATTAACTTAATGGAACATAAGATGTAAAATCACAATAAGGTAAGATGAGCTATACGACTAGTTCCTTATTTATCTAAATCGGTTGCACACAGCGAAGCCGAACCTAGAATATCAATATAATCTGAAGAGAGCGGCTAAGCACCAACTATTCACGAACAAAGCTACTTCAAACACGCGACGTAAGTTCGGAAATAAATCTCCTACTACAACTCTTAAAACCGCTGCTTAAATACTGATTCTGAACTTACTTAGATTTGCATACTACATCATTAAAATGTACGTTCTGGCAGGAAACTGAAATCAGAAAGGAAAAGAAAGTTTCTGAAATCCGCCTAGCGGTTGATCCACAGAGAGTGGGTTACAGCCCGCGTAGTACTGATAGGCAGCATTTTTGACGACCAGTCAGACATCCAGTCTCTCAAATTTCCCGACACCGTGGTCTCTGAGCCCTGGAAGTGGTGACACTGACTGCTGAATTCAGCGATAGTTTGAGAGATACTTTTTAAAGTCCGCTATCTGGGGTTGGGGTTCCCAGGCGGGGCGAGGGATTGGCATATTTTCTACCTTTTGGGGACTTTTGACAGGCAGACTCACCTCCCGCTAAATACAGAGGATTCTCATTTGGGGCTAGTCAGTGCAGTGCTTGTCTGAAAACATAGAACACGTTTGAAATAAAAGAATATTACCCGCGGCACTTTCCACCGGCTGAGCCGAGTGGTTATGTTCACTGCAGGTTTTAACGCTTTTAATCCCACAATCTCGACAAAGTCGTGTGGAATGGTGTCTTTGGCAACCTTTATAGCTTACAGCCAATTGACACTGTGTTCACCGATGAATCCCGCTTCAGTCTTGGAGCAGATGAACATTGAGTCCTGTGTGAAAGGGGCCGGACCAGCGGTCTCAATCAGCCTTTGTTTTACAGAAAAACACCGCTATTACCTCTCGTGTGATGTTTTGGAATTCTGTCTCTTACGAAAGCAGGTCGATTCTAGACATACTGCGCATAAAATGTTAATAGTTCAATGACATATTGATGAGATTACGCGGCCGTTAGCGTTACTCTTCGTGGCGCGCCATCCTAGAGCCATTTTCCAACAGGACAATGCTAGACCCCATACGGATCGCATATCTCTAGACTGTCTCCGAGCTGTTGACACCTATTCTTGGCTAGCAATGTTACCGGATCTTTCGCCAATCGAACATGTACGGGATATGATAGGCCGCCAGATTCGGGCATCCAAGAATGTCATAGGGAGAAGGTTTAAGTAGTTATATTGCGCAAACTTGGAAAGGTTATTAGCGCCAGACGTCTGTTGAGAATACGGAATTAAAACACACAAAACAATTAAGCACAATCACAAATTTAACACAAGAGATATATAAAATCAAAAGAAGTAATAAAATGATGATGAATAGTGAAAATGAAGTTACTCATGATTTATATGAAACTATAACATGTGAAGCAGGTATAAAATCTTAAAACATGAAACATTAAATTAAATTAAATTAAAATACAAGGGTATTATCAAATTAGATAGTCAAATTAGATAATAAAAACCTGTTCCTTTCAAACATTGAAACAAATGAGCATTGACCTCTTTACCGATTATTCTGTCAAGAGGCAGGTCAGAGTCATTAAAATGTTTTAAACGAAGTGTGTTAAAATATAAGTAGTCAATTAAAAATGGTGCACTGTCAGAACATTCCCAAAGTAAGGGTTCACTTTCGGCCTTCAAAAGATAACTATGTGACAAGAGATGTCACGTAGTTATCTTTTGTGACTAGATGTGACACGAGAATGACACTAGATGTGACACAATCCTTAGACGTGTCAACAACACTCCTTCCTTCGGTTTCTAGTGCTTTTTGCGCATCCCACCTTAGGCTTCACGTTTTTCAGTTTATTTAGCAGCTGACTGTCCCAGAAGAGTTGCCATGTGTTTAGAATCCTGCCAGTGATAGCTTTTTTATATCGCTGTAGGGGACAGGCAGATTTAACAACACAGATGCAAACTGTGCTCTAACTCTGTCCGCTACTTCATTTCCCCTTATACCTGTATGCCCAGGGACACAGCAGTAAAGAATTTCACAGCCATGTCTCTTTAACTTTTAATGTAATTTTAAGATGTCAATTAATATAGGGTTATCTGCGTCAGAGAAACTTTCTAACGCTTTTAGAGCATTAGATGAGTCTGTGTAAATTATAAACTTTTTCTGCTGTAACTTAGATATGAAAGTGACAACAAGATAAACAGCAGTTAATTCAGCACATGTACAGAGAAAGTGTCGTGCAGTCGTTTGTCTTCAGTATGCTCTCCAATTACAAAGGATGCTCCTACATGATTAACTCTTGGAACCATCTGTATATACAGGAGTGAAAGGCTTATATTCATGTCTGTGCTCTTGAAAAAGCTGCCTATATACAGTCTCGTTAGTATTAACCTTATGAAAATGGTGGAAAATATCCAGAAATCGAATTTGGTGGCTGTCCCAGGGCACAATTTCAAGATGCTTTACTGCCTGGACTTTTGCATCTGAAAAGTCGTATTTTTCCATCAATGCTTCAGTTCTTTCAAAGAATGAAAATACATTAAGAGGCCGTGCAGAAAATAAGAGTTTGTAACAATCATCAATTTTATTAATGTGGAGAGGATGGTCAGATTGCGACATAATACTGAAATACTGACTAGGTGACAGTTGCTCTCGCCTTGACTGAAGCGAAGGTTCATAGCTATTAACATATAGGCTCTGGATAGGAGATGTCCTAAAGGCTCCGGAACAAATTTGCAGAGCCTGATGATGGATGGGATCAAGTCTTATTAAAACAGAAAGGCGTGCAGATCCATATACAAATGAGCCATAGTCTAATCTGCAGCGTACAAGCGATCTGTAAATGCGAAGGAGACAGCAACGTTCCTCCCCCCAGAAGGTGTTTGCCAAAACTTTTAGCAGATTTACTATTTTTAAAAATTTCTTCCTTAAATATAAAATATGGGGAAGGAACGTAAGCTGACGGTCAAACATCATCCCTAGAAACTTTACTTTTAGAAAAATCTTTCAATGAATTTATATTGTTCCGAATTTTGTATTTAGTTAGATGTTTTTAATAGAATTATAATTAAAATTGTTTTATTTCCTAGTGCAATGCAGCGCATGACATATTTTAAGAGAAAGCTATGCCGAAAAAGTAGAAATACGAGAGCACGTGCATTTAACATTGAATAAAAGTTTATCTCTGTAATTGATATTTAATTTGAATAAATGTAATCGACTAGTATGTTAGCTGTAACAGCAATTCTACTCTTTTTGCTTTCTAGAAATTGCTAGAACTATCTCGCGTGCGTGGCCGGTTTAAAAAGCTATAAAAGTCGGAGAGAGACATCTCAGCTCAGTTGTTAATTAGCAGTTTTTAAGTGAGCTGTTGCTGTTTACTTAGCTGCTGTAATTTTGTTGTTCAGATTAGCTTTCTCTGCGTTCTGGATTGAGTTCTATTTAACGTTTTAGTAGTTCAAAATATATAGCTAATGTTTATATTGCGAGATATTGTGATATTGTACATATATCTTTGAGGAAAAATCCAGTGTTCTGTTATATTTCCTGCGATTAGAATAAAGTTTATTAACTTTTTATCTGACTTTATCTATTACGCACCCGTACGCACGCACACAATATTTTATAACACACGCATAGATAAGTGACTATTATGCCCAGCTACTTGTAAAACACTTTTATACTCATGTGTATACAATTCCTTTGTACATTTAAAACTGGGGGTTCCCCTGTAGTTCTAGATCTATGGGATTTCCCATGTGAAACAACCAGTAAAGAAATTAGCCCGGGAATCACCGACAACTTGATTCCGAGTGATTCCCCAGAGCGGCTGTAGTAAAATACCCAAAAAGTTGTCTTAACGGTGCCGTCACAATTCAGGACGTACACTATCGCATTTACATCGACTATTCAGTGGAAGTCATAGTTATTTCGTATTCTATTTCTTAGTCCAAAAGGGCAGTTTGCCCAAAAGGACTATTAATTTCGTTTTGGCATTTTGCGTGGATTCACTAAAGTGTTGTTTAATTTTTCAAATTGTTGCCCCCAAATATTAGAGCCCTATATTATATTTAAAGAAATTAAATTATGAAGAATCTGCATAAATGGTATGTATATTTCTTGTATTGTGATAAAACAACGGTACGTAGAATCATCATATTTTGAATAACGTAATCCTCCTGCGAATATGGTCATCTAGAAGCCGAAATTTGTTTTATTGTCGATTTCATATTTTGTAAAACTTTAACAAATTTTTAATTAACAAACTCGAGGATTTCAAAGCGAGGAATGGCAACGTTGCACAGAAAAAAAAAGTCATTTTTATCCCCAGCGCGCGAGACTTTGTATCAGGAATTCTAAAGATAGGTTCATTTAAAAATTATTTTGCGATATTACTCTTGAGCTGAATTTTATGGTTTAAGTGCGAATAACATGATATTGTTACGTTTCCCCCTTCTTCTTGTTCTTCGTATGTACGTTAAAACGACGACGACAATTGATGAAATATCATAACACACTTTATTGGCCAGTACTTTTCAAGACAGCTCCCAAAACACTTTTACAATCGTCGAAGAACAACTATAAACAACCTGAAATAATCAGTAACACAGCCTCCAGGCTATAACGGTGAAGGCAGCTTCACGGCAAAGCACCAGAGCACAGTTCCCGACGCTGCTCGGTCGTTCTAGGAACTCTACGTACTCTCGAGACTCTCCACACTATAACTCGCGATGCACTCGACGATACATTAGAGTACGGCTTCCGACACGGTTCGGTCGTTCTCGAAGCTCAACACACTCTAAGATAAAACTCGATGATACACTGCCTCGCGATACACTAAGAGACTCGCTCGATGCACTCGACGACCAACTCGGCACTAGAATACGCGTTGACCCCGCATTGATTCACTGACTCTCCGTGTACCAGCAGAGTTTATATAGCTTTTGGCTTGTGTTCGAGAGCATTCTGGGTTAAACCAATAAGAATTCGTTCCAGAAGCTTCTCCATGCGTCTATAGCACATCGCCAATTTTGTCGCCAAAGGGCGATTTATAGCCAAATGTAGCAACCATGTCTTCCCTTGCCATTTTTTGGCAACCCTAAACCTGCCTTGCGGGGAAGCTATCCTACGGTGCCTGGACATTTCGTAACAATATTTAATAAATAAGGCTAGCACAGAAAACATTAAAAAAACGCCCAATTGGGCGCAATGTACAGTCTGAAAGCTTTCAGATTTTTAAAGAAAGAAAAAGAAGTAAAAGAAAAGAAAAGTACGTAAGGTTCATGATCAATTTTAAGTAATCTACACGAAATCCCAGGATTCCGCGGAACTCTGTTTAAAGTAATCACGTGATAATACAGAATATGGTGAACACATATGTGGTGAACATGGAATGTGATATATATTGACATTAGGACTTGTGCAGCTGACTCTTTCTAACTTTGAATGTTGCGTTATCTCGTTTCCTGTTACATTACGCTACATTACCAGAATATTTAGCATTCATGCTGCCTGCGAAGTTTCGCCATTGCACGAAACATAAGATCATTAATTTATCTCTTCCACTTTCTTTCATACAGTCACTTTCCAAAACGTTGCTATTCGATGTATTAAAAAATCTTTAACTTGTCTTTGGTATATAACTTAAGATTTTTAATACTATATTGAGTGATATAAGAGCAATAAATCTACTTCTCAATAATTTGTATTTTAATTTGAAATTTTAACCCTCTTTCTATTTAAACTAATTTAAAATGCATTTAATGTATGAGTGTTCCCCTGATAATTTTTATTAACATCTGCAGTATTAATGTGATGAATAATCCACCAACAATATGAAAAATGCTTCTAAGGTTACAAATTATGTGTCACCCTATGGAATAATTATTTGCTTTTTTGAACCCTAAAACTCGTGGTTCCTATTTTGCTAATGCTGAGATACTTGAAAGCTTAAAATGCGTATCGCCTGCTGATAAGCATTTTGAACCATGCGCGAATGTGATAATGATGCATATAAGTGATAAATGAAAGATTCGTATATACTATTATTATCCCGAAGAGGCGTTAGCCCAGAGGGTCTTTGTGACTAATGACTATAAACTGCTTTATCACTTTTCAAATTGTTGCCGCCAAATATTATCGCCCTCTAGTCGAAAAATCTGCATGAATGTATGTATGTTTCTGATGGTGTGAAAAAAACGATGGTATCCAGAGTCATCAAATTTTGAATAACATAGTCGTCCACTTGGGTATAGTCACTTGAAAGCCCGAATTTGAAATTTGTTTCATTGTCTGTTTGTTACTTTGTAACACTTAACGAATTTTTGATTAACGGACTCGACGATTTCAAAAAGAGCAGTGGCAACAGTGTAGATAATAAAACATTTTTATCATAATAAATATTTTTATCTTATTTTATCTTTGGAAACAGAATTAAAAACAGAATTCTAAAAATATTCTGTTTTTTAATGTTTTTAGCCCAGAGTGGCGTTAGCCCAAATGCTCTCAAAACATGTATGTGTCTGTTAATGAAAAAAAAAAAGTGTGCATTTAGGCGTAATATAAAATCTGAAAGCTTTCAAGTCTTACTTTTTCTTTTCTTTCTTTTTTGTTATTAAATTAAGAAAAAACATTTGTGTTATGAATTTTTGTGATACAATCATCTGTATGTGCAGGTAAGATCTGAAGGCTCGGGTTGAATGCCAGTGCTAGTTATGTGATTTTTATTGTTGTTTTGCCTCTTTCTCTTGTTTGTTTCATTTCCATCAACAAATTGCAGACCTTAACATAATTTGTTTCCATTCAGCATAATTTTTTGAATGAAAATAATAATAATAAAAGTAATAATAACAATAAAGCAGAAGAAGAAAAAGAAAACAAATAAAACTGTTTTCTGGAAAATTAAATAATTTTTTTTTGAAATTTACAATTAATAATATGATTACATAATTTTTATTTAAAAAATTTTTTTGCAAATATTCGATTTTTTCATGGACAAACTTTCAGTTTCAGTTTAACAATGGTTACTACAACATTTCACAACACGAGTTTGATTCTTCCATTCCGAACATCGCACTGCATTTGTTGACCTCATGAACTCCTGAACCACTATTGTTATCGTATTACTTTCGAGATGATTCGACTCTTCTTACAACAATAATTCCATTGATGCAACCGTCACAGGCAAAGGCGATGAAGCATTGCAAAGGAATTCCTAATGTAGTGCTGCCATCTAGTGGCGAAAAGGGAATTTAAACATTATCAAACCAATTGTTTTTGCTAGCAGCGATGGCAAAATATTATTCTCTGGCAACTAGTAGAAATTCAAATTATCATGAGGGATAGATATTTAACGAAGAAAATTATATACTTAATTATATGATTCTTAAGGAGCTTTAGGAAGAAGTTTTATAACTCTAATTGTCCTTTGTTATAAGGTTTTTCAATTTTTAATAAAAAGAATTAAAAGTAAACGTTAAAAAATTAAATAAAGAACAAAATTTAGTAAGGGGGCTATGGGATAGTTATAACAAGCATAAATAGTAAAGCGCACATTACACAGTATTTTTATAACTTTATTACAAGTTTCACTAACATTAATAAAACACGGTTTTTTATAAGTTTCATAACAGACCCTATTATGCAAGCACAGATAAAGATCTGCCGAAACGTGTTGCGCGCGCATGATCCGTTTTAGCTAGTTAATGGAGGGGGGGGGTATTTCATAAATTTGTATTAAAATTAATTTTACTGATCTGTTTAAAAAATGGTTTTACCTATGCATTTTGTCTGTATTAAATTTTAAAATGCTACTTTGATTTTTTTAATAATCGCAATATTTATGTATTTAATTATTTGCATATTTATTTTGTTAATCAGCAAAAATGTACGATGGGTAAGTTCTAACAGACTGAAGCATGAGATTTTGATTTATGTAATAAAAAATGAAGGTTGCTTTATTCTATCCAGTTTTCTTTCCCAAAATACATAAACTGACTCAAAGATTAGAGTTCTGCTTAAGAATTCACATCAGAAATAGTCTAACAGAGGAATGAAAAGAAAAATCTGCCATCCTTACTGAAACAGTTGAAAAAGAAGCAATGAAAAAAGAACATGAAGAGATAATCAATAAGAAACAGCACCAGCAACAAACAAAACAAACAAACAAACAAAAGAAAAAAACAAAAAAAAAGAAAAAGAAAAAAACAAAAAAAAGAAAAAGAAAAAAGAACTGAAAATAAAGGAAAGGGAAAGAAAAATGTTAAAGAAAAATATCAAAAACGGAAATGAAGAGATAAAGAGATAATAACGGAGAAAATTTGAATTCAGATACTGATTTTGAAACAGAAAAATAGTTTTGCTTAATTTTCTTAGATGCCTACAGCAAGTCTGATGAAGAAACATGGGCACAATGCTTAATTTCAAAAACACGGGCATGCGCTAAATATGAGGGAGAAAAAAGAAATCATTTGTTTGTGTTAAATTTGTTCTGTTATCATTTTCTTGCTAATCAATTGTTTATTATCATTTCTTAATCATTTGTTTATTATCATTTTTTGTTACTCATTTGTTTGTTATCATTTGTTGTTGTTAATCACTTGTTTGTGTTAACTGCATCTCATATGAAGACTGATTTTTATGTTGATTGGTTAAATAATTTTATTTTGATTTTACTACAAACGACTTAATACCATTCATTGTCACTACAGCAAATAGTATTTGTAGGGATTAATATTTATTTTAAATAACTAGCTAAATTTAATTTTAAGCTCCTTTCCTATAAGCCTTCATTCCTCTAATTGTCAGCGCCAGAATATTTAAATTTGGTAGCGCGCGTGAGGAATGCAAATTCTACCTGTGGGAGAAAACGTTTAAATATCAAGTTCTAGAATGGAAAGTTAGAGTGTCTGGGAAAACTCTTTGCGTATTGTAACGCAAGCTTCGGCTTAGCATTTATTGCTGGTTAGAAGTGGCTTAACAGCTGCTATTGTTTTGCTGCCACTAAACTCATCTACGCGCTGTAGGATACAGGGTTGTCTGAGCCCTGTAGTTTAATTCTACTTCTTATTAACATATTCAATTCTTAAGTTTAAGCTCTTCTGTTTCAGTTTCCGCCTAAGCAGAGGCGTAGTGTGATAGCGTCGAGTTGACGCATTGTAAATAATTTAAAGGGTGCAATAAAGGGTAGTTTTAACCCTTCTTCCGTACAGTCACTATTCTCCAGATTTCACACAAAATATAGACAGTAGATCTTTGCATATTAAAAAATGTTTCTTATATTTTAACAAAAGAATGGTAAGAAAAAATCCTTTTAAATACTGCCGGTTTTATTGTTACTATTTGCCCCATGTCAGGGGCAAATTGTAACAGATACGAACAGTTAGAAATACTATTGCTGTGCACTCACATACATCGAGAATGTTATAATGATATTAATATCGAGAATAAGTCTGGCAACAACACTGTAGTAGCAAATTTATGCATTTCTGGAATGGCAGCAGCGCATGATATTCAAGATTTTTTTTTTCGAAGAGAAAATTAGGCTGGCGAGACGATTGCTTTACGAAACTGAGTTTTGGGTCGGAATGAAATGGAATCCGCTGACGATATTAGTGATATTTATCAAATTGGCTGCGTTTCAGAAGATGAGGACATCTATGTTTGGGTTTTGTGATATTTAAATAACAAAAGTTGTCTCAAGTTTGGTTAACGTTACGCTGGACTTACTCTCGTTGTTCAGATAAGTGCAATTTTATGCTATTGTGGTTATATATAATTTGCAAATATAAATGTGATTAGAATTATATTAAATACATCTTCAAAATTCTGGAATGGTATTTAAATTTCTAGATGGTGAGCATTCATTGCTATGTGGGAGCCAGTTGCAGTCAGATGTGGAAAGTAAGAATGATTTGCTCCCGACATAACAACTATTTCTTGGGCTAAAATCAACAAAACTGCGGAATTTGTTTTCGTTTTTCTTCTTTTTTGTTTGTGTATGTGTGTGCGTGTGATATAAAGAATAAATACATAGGCTATGAAAAAAAATAGAGATCAAGAAATCAAGAAATTAAAAGAATTATAATCAAGAAATCGTAAATACGTTTAAAAAACAAATATTTTTTTTTCAAAATTTGTTGCGACTAGCTCCCGGATTCTTCACATTAGTAATACATTATATTCTGTTGAGAAATTTTCAATTGTAAGTATGAACGCACCCATTCAGTTGTAAAATATTGAGAAATTTCTAAAGTATAATTCTTCCCCCAACTTTATTGACTTTTTGATTCCCTTATATTTAAAGAACAGGACAGTGATTTAAAGTCTATCAGAAATGACTTGCAAGAGGAATGCTTGAGATTTTACATTTCAAAACTATCCTCTTATCAGTCACTGTTTTCAGTTATAAATGTTTGAAAAAATGTGAAAATATTTAAATAACTTCTTTTAACCATTAATTTTGATCACTGCTTATTGAGGATTATCACTGATAATTTAGTGCAAATGAAAGATTCTGTTACTTCTAGATTCTTTCAAATTCTTTGGCGCATAAAAATCCCTGAAATTAAAAATTATTGACAGAAAATTCAAGATGCCAAGCTAGCAGCTTAGTGACATTCAGGCAACTAGATTCATGAATATATGTTCCTGAAATTACATTTAGGAATTAAATTAATTCAATCATTGTGAGCTAGGGGTTCTTTTTCCCAAGGGATTATACTAGGAAACCTCGTATGGAAATGTCCCCCACATGATCATAACGTTGTCTGTTTAAATAAATGGCAATAAAATAATAAAAAAAATTAAAAGATATTACTAAAAGTTTTACTGCAAATTAATTTATAACCGCATTCGGCAGAGAAATAATTAAAGGAACTCTGAGTAAATTATTTTCCAATATGTCGGTGTTATGGAGCAGTAAAAACAGACTTTGCTTAAAAGATTCAACGAAATTTCCTATGAATTACTTTTTATGGTTTTATTATTATGTGGTACTCTACATGCACCAATAAACGCTACAGAGCATTTAAATTCAGTATACGATAAAAGCTGTTCCTGAAGGATATACATTTATAAAATTAAGCATCCTAAAATAATCAGTAACTATACGATTAATGATAAAATATTATGTAAATTTATCAAACTTTTAATTGGGACTTATCAGATAC